>JAFVLL020039909.1:0-21402 GCA_021397915.2 Tor tambroides | reverse complement strand
GGGAGAGCAGACTCTTAAAGTCATGAATATCAATGGTGAACACAGAGTCAGTGATGAAGCATCAACTGCCAACCTGCCGTGTTTCCAGCGAGCTCATATCACTATATCTGCTTTGTAGAGCCTAAACGGCACTCATGGTAAACACGGTGATCTTGGGAAAAGAAAGAGGCCTTAAGTGGGGGTTTGGTGCTACCACTTATGAGTACCACTGAGGTTTTTTTGTTTGTTTGTTTGTTTGTTTTTTTAGTATAATTGACAGAAACAGTCTAAATTTACAGATTATACTGACGTGTATTTTACTAATTTAATAATGTCCAATGATAGTACATTTTCATTTATTTAGAGACTATTAATAAATAACATTTAAATCTTAAAATACAAAAATATTGTTGGTAGTATCTTTAAGGCATTTAATGTTTTTTAAAATTGGTGTCAAAGATAATCATTTTATATAATTTTTTTATTTATTTTAATATGTTTTTAAGTAAATGTAATAATACAATTTAATTATTAAATTCTAAAAATAATAAAATAATATACCGTTATCATGGGTAGTATCTTTAATAATGAAAATACATTTTTATATATTTTTTTTAATTTATGTGTTTGTGTATTTTGCACAAATATGTATCTATATGTACTCAAAATTCACTAATCATTTACAATTATCTATTTAAAGTGAAAAGTGGTTTAAAATGGTGAAAAGTGCCTTGATAACTACACTTTCCCTTATGAATTAAAATATTAATGTATAAATTTAAACCTATAATCTTGACATGTGATTAAAGAAATTAATTTACAAAAACATTTATGAATTTACATGTATATTGTCCAGATGCCACAGTAACATTATCATTAGGACGAATCTTTCTTGCACGTCTTTGATAAAGATAAAGCAACAATATTGATTGAGAATTATCGTAATTGTGTAACGAGGCTAATTGTTAAACCCTCTAATTTGTCTCTTGCCATGTGTAATTAAGCTCAAATCCCACAGTGCATTTGAGTAATCCTCCACTTCATCATTTATTCATTATCAAGCTGTTCTTATTAAACGCCTCAATCATAATTATTAACCGCGTCTTATCAATAAAACAACAAATTGCGTCGGTTTGCCATATGAAACAGTCAATGTACGGAACTGTCGCAGGGAAACTGAAGTGTTAAAGGTAGCATTAGCTAGACGCTAAAGTCGTCGGTGCCTACGGCTGATCGGGTGGCTGTAGTTTATTGTCCTGTACCCCCTGCGCCGCCTCCATCTCTCTCTCTTTAAAGAGCATGCTAGCCCAGCGATCCCTCAAGGTAAACCCCCAAATTACGCCTAATGTTCTACACAGGCTAATGGTTGTTGGTGCCATTAGAATATGCGTTATTTAGCTCCGCGGGTTTCAGACACTCCCAGACCCGAGCGTTGTGGCGCACACACACACACACACACACACATTTGCACACGCACACTCTTATACACCCCAGGCCTGTGGAGATGAATGGAGTTTGCAACACTACAATGAGCTTTTGATGCCAAGACAATGGAGGAGGCTGCCCGCATCTGACACACTGTGTGTGCGAGTGTGTTTCTTAGGGCCGCTAACAATATGGGGTCCACTTTGCCAGGCCCCTCTGCCCCTGGGCTGGTCGGGGGGTTGTGGGTAATAGTGTCCCGAGGGCGCCCAAAAATGATGTGGAAGTGTCATGAGGCTCAGAAAGATGGCCGTGGTTTCCCTACTGACACCTCCTTTTCTTACTGCGTCACAGAAACACACTAGCGTGGAGCGGCAGGTTAATATCGCTTCTGAACCTTACGCCCAACCCAACCTCTCGGATGCTCGTGTGGCGTCTCCCATTACAGCGCCGGTCCTCGGGCAACAGCAAATCATCATTTGTTACTCACGTGCACATCCCCTTCTCGTCAAGCTAATAGAGGTGAAACGGAGGTGTGGTCCAACTCTTGTTTTTCTCTGTGGTTGTTGATCTTCACTTGTACTGTAAAATGTGGTGGAAGTGGGTAACCAGGGTCCAAAATTAAGGAAAAATCATCTGTCGTCGATCTGTAACCTGTTTAGGAGATGTTTAATAACATAAGTTCATCAGTTGTGCTAGGAAGCAAAAAGTTTTTTGTTTTTATTTTATTGTTGTGTGTGTGTGTGTGTATGAAGAGTTCATTTGCAAAAACCAATAGACGCCACGTTTAAAGAAAATTAACTGACTGCCATGCGTTATTCTCCACATATAGCATGTTCTGAACCCTAAACACATTTT
This sequence comes from Tor tambroides, assembly GCA_021397915.2. NCBI lineage: Eukaryota > Metazoa > Chordata > Actinopteri > Cypriniformes > Cyprinidae > Tor > Tor tambroides. The sequence continues at coordinate 19,143 of JAFVLL020039909.1, read as the reverse complement.
GTCACAAAAGTTTGTCTGCTGTCAAGGCACTATGAGTTCACATTTTACAGCAAAAACCGACAAGCACCCTTTTTGTTTGTGAACAGAACCAGATAAGTCCATTTTAGCGAATCAGCACGCAGTATTCAGGTCAGGTGACAAGGCTGCTAGTCACTTCGAAAAGACGCGCTAGCTGAGAGGAGTTTCGTCCGGTCGCATTTACACTGATATGAATCAGATACGTGCATTATTTGCTTCTGTTTGTGGAGTTTGACTGTAAGGATTTCAGGTTTTGTCATCTTTGGTTGAATTTCATGTCTGTTTTCTTTCCTCCAGCCAATGGGATATCAGATCCTCTCAGCTCCGCCCCTAGCATGAGCAGCGCTACCAGTCCCAAACTTGAGCCTCCACCATCACCTCATGCCAACCGCAAGAAACACAGACGGAAAAAAAGCACAGGCATCACCAAACCGGATGGCCTTTCTGCAGGGAATGAAGGTAAAGGGATGCAAAACTGTACAAGTTTGTGTTATTTGTACAAAAAATTACCATTTACTATATCATCTACATCTCACTGTCCCATTGGTAACAACAACACAAACACCGGTACTTTATTGGATATCAGTAACAGTTTTAGCATTTATAGGCTTGTTTTAGGTACAAAATGCTCTCATAAAAAAGTCCAATTGACCTGTGGCTAATAAAATAATTAAATCTTTTTCTGAATCTTCATTGTTGATCCATTGTTTTGTGCCACGTACAACAGAGATGATGTGTCATGAAGACGGTGCCACTTGGGTTTTATTGCCCGTCCCAATGACAAATACAGTCTCCTAATTGGTTGTTATTGAGGAAACAAAAGCGCTTCCCTCAGGCTGTTTTGGTGCCAATAGGCAAAATCCATCAACTGGATGGACACCGTCCATCAATGATGATGACACAGACACTTCCTAATAAAATTGTTGGCTTTTTTTGGATAACTATTTAATAAATCCACATATAGCCTATGTGCATCTTTGAAGTCAAACAAAAAGACCACAATCAAGCACTTAAATGGTAAATAAACGTCTGTAGTTGGTATAAAGACAGATTCTGTCAACATTTAAGGTTTGAAGAAGGATTTTTGTTTAATTTTCATCCGTTTCAGCTATTTAAATGTGACCAGGATCAAGTTTAATTGTGTTTTTACATGAGCTCAAATCGCCTCAAATGATCCAGCGCCACTATTGTGACTGTTTTATTAGTTTTAAATGTGTATGGATGACATTACAAGCTCAAGGGATCGCAAACGTGGTCATTTCCCATCGCAGCACGAGTTAAAGACGTTCTTAGCGCTCGTTCTGTCTCATTACGCAGACGGTTCCTCAAGAGTACGAGGTCTAACCTCTGATTTTCTTAAGCTTGGCTTGGTCATCTGGCAGAATAACAGCGGCTGAATGTGTGTGCGGACGCAATTTCCATCATGAACGCCGTCGTTTTTGCCTCTGTACAGCCTGAAAGGTTCTATTAGTGCGCACTTGTCTGTTCTAGTGAGTGCATGCGGAATACAGACATATTGCTTAAGTATGAGAATCACTCACATGGAGCAAGTTGTATCTGCTGAAGGCAGAGGAGTGGGTGGAGGGGGGCGCTTGGATCCTTGAATAAATTGCTATCAGTTTATCTCATTTACGGGGCAATCAAAAGCGGCGAATGCTGGCAGAAATCGAATTTTAGCTGTTGTGAAGCATCATAAATCAAATGTGCTGTCGCTCTCGAAGAAGGTGAGGCAACTTTCTCGTGCTTTGCTTTATCAGCGAACATCTCTGGGAAGTGTCCGGGAGACTTTTACAGCGCTGATTCACAAATAGTCTCGGGCAGCTGATGGTTTTACGTGAACGTCCACAATTAAGACATGCTTAGACAACTAAATGAAGTCTGATTCGTTTTAGTGAATCGGTTCATTTCAGTGCTGATTCTTTTGAGTCAGTCCTCTTGATTCAAGCAGTCCTTGACCATTTAAACTGTTTCCACCCTGAGTTTTGAGTTGAATCCAACAGCAAACAGGAATTTAATTCCTCTACATGCAGAGTGTCTCCATTTGAACAGCTTCAGTGGAGCATCTCCTCCATTCCCGCTGGATGTACGGCGGTGTAATGAACATCTCAGGTGTTTAAAAGACGATCCAGGTTTCCCGGTGAGTCGACTGACAGGAGCTTTAATGCCTTTCATTGTGACCATACCTTTATCTTCGCTCCTGTACAGGAAAAAGATCTGCTCTGCCATTCTGGAGCTTGATTAATCTGGGCTTTCTGTAGTCTTCTATGGGAAACATGCCGTTTCTACAAATCCATGTAGTTAACAAATAAGGCTTCATTCTCATTGCACACTTGCTTTTCTTCTTTTATAGCAAAGACAATAAAATATAACATTAAATTAGACTGAACTGAATGTATAGTTTTTACTATAGTTGTACTTTTTGGATAATTAGTCAAGTTTAATTAGCTTAACATATTTAAACATATTATGATGTAATAATAAAATAATTACATTTCAATATAAAAATAATAGGTATTATTAGTACTAGTAGGAGTTGTGATGATATTACATTTTTAAATATATAATTACTACTACAGTAGTAGTAGCAGCTATTACCACTGTTACATTTGAATTTAATTATTAAATTATTAATGTTTAAATATTTAAAGCTAATATTTAAAAATAAAATATTTTATCTCATTATTATTTTTTATTATTAATAGTAACAATTATTGTTACATTTTATGTTTTTAAATATTTAATCTAATCTAATCATTATTGTTATTTTTGGTATTTGCATATTTAAACTTGTACAATTTTTAAATACTTTTTAAAATATTAATTAAAATCTCGTTTATTATTATATTATTATTATTTGTTTTATATACATTTAAAATTATTATTACATTTTGTATGTAATTAAATATTAAATATGTAATCTAATTTATTATTATTTTTTAGTATGTTTTTATTCTTGTAGTCTAATGATCATTTAGTTATTATTGTGGCAGAAAATAAAACAATTTAATATTGTTACTGTATATCAATAATCAGACATTTGAACATATAAATAATCAGTATATAAAATAAGCAATATGGGACGATGTTCCAATCATTTAATCAGTTTCCTGATTCACTTTTGCCCTAAATACAAAGATCTTTTTTTCTTATCTTTTTTTTTTTTTTTTTTTTTTACTTTTAAATAGTTTTTGTACTGATATAATGATGTCCAGGTGGCATTACTTGTTTTGATCCTCCAGGCTGATAAATACACTTGCCCAGCTTCCAGACAGCCTGCAGCAAATGAAGCTTCATGTGTTTTTGGACTGAATGTGTTGGTTCCTTGAAGCCCTGTGTCTCTGTTAGACCTTGTAAAGAAGATAAATGTGACTGCACGTACTGTATATATTTGTACATTCACATGCATCAGATCATTGTTGGGGTGTGTTTATGTCTGCATTTAGCTTCAGTTCATTGTCTGAAGTGCCGTGTGTGTGTGAGGGGTGTTATTGTTTACACTGTGTGTGTGCACGTCTGATGGAGACGGTGAGTGTGTTCTTGCCTCCTCAGTGTTTGGCCCGTATCCCCCCAGGCCCGTGTCAGTAATGGGCGCGTGCTGATTGCTCTAATACAGGTTAGGAATATTGCCTTTAATGATGTGTAAAATGAGCAAACGCTGCCGCTGACATTTACAGATGGCACAGGCAGGTCTGGTTCCTCCCAGCTGCCCGTTAATTCTTAGACACCAGCTAGCATCTCTATAGGCTCAGACCTGTTTAGTGTACTAGCGCATATGTGTTGGATTCAAGATTGTCACCCATTGGAGTTTGTAAGTTAAACACATGCACACACACCTTGACTTAGATGGCACATCAATACGTGCCATTGCCAGAAGGTTTGCCGTGTCTCCCAGCACAGTCTCAAGAGCATGGAGGAGATTCCAGGAGACAGGCAGTTACTCTAGGAGAGCTGGACAGGGCTGTAGAAGGTCCTTATCCCATCAGCAGGAACGGTATCTGCTCCTTTGTGCAAGGAGGAACAGGATGAGCACTGCCAGAGCACTACAAAATGACCTCCAGCAGGCTGCTGGTGTGAATGTCTCTGACCAAACAGCCAGAAACAGACTTCATGAGGGTGGCCTGAGGGCCTGACGCCCTCTAGTGGGCCCTGTGCTCACTGCCCGGCATCGTGGAGCTTGATTGGCATTTGCCATTGAACACCAGAATTGGTAGGTCCGCCACTGGCACCCTGTGCTTTTCACAGATGAGAGCAGGTTCACCCTGAGCACATGTGACAGAAGTGAAAGGGTCTGGAGAAGCCGTGGAGAATGTTATGCTGCCTGTAACATCGTTTAGCATGACCGGTTTGGTGGTGGGTCAGTGGTGGTCTGGGGAGGCATATCCACGGAGGGACGCACAAACCTCTACAGGCTAGACAATGGCACCCTGACTGACATTAGGTATCGGGATGAAATCCTTGGACCCATTGTCAGACCCTACGCTGGTGCAGTGGGTCCTGGGTTGCTCCTGGTGGCCTCATGTGGCAAGAGTATGCAGGCAGTTCCTGGAGGATAAAGGAATTGATACCATTGAATGGCTACCACGCTCGCCTAACCTAAATCCAATAGAACACCTCTGGGACATTATGTTTCGGTCCATCTGACGGCGCCAGATTGCACCTTAGACTGTCCAGGAGCTCAGTGATGCCCTGGGTCCAGATCTGGGAGAAAATACCCCAGACTCCGTCGTCTCATTAGGAGCATGCACCGATGTTGACAGGCATGCACACAAGCACGTGGGGTCCATACAAACTACTGAGTAACATTTTGAGTTGCTGCAATGAAATTTCAGCAAAATGGACTAGCCTGCTGCATCATTTTTTCACTTTGATTTTTGGGGTGTCTTTTAATTCAGTTGATTGATAATTTTCATTTATCTTGGCATCCTTTCATTCCTAACACATTACCCAGTCCATATCAGTATAGATATCCAGCATGATATTTTTCCCCATTGAGATCTGATGTGTTTTCAAAGTGTTCCTTTAATTTTTTTGAGCAGTGTATATACATATATATATATATATATATATATCTTTATTTGACCCTCTAACTCTAGCACTCTGTATTCTAACTCTATTTTATATATCTGTCGTCTTTTTATTTAAAAAGAAACACACACACATTTGACCCTCACAACAATTGCATATTTATTCTCTAACTGCTAGCTTTTCTTGAAAAACTAACACTAGCTTTCTTTTTTCTATTCTATCTACTTGTTTCTTATAAAAAAAAAAGACAAAAACACTAGGTTTGTTTTTTTTTATATTCTATCTACTCGTTTTCTTTACTAAAAAAAACCAACCTTTCTACGTGTACTGCATTAGGCTAACCAAGACTTGTCATAGCACTTGCATGTTGTTGCTCTTTTGTTAGTTTTGTTTGCTTCTAATGTCCTCATTTGTAAGTCGCTTTGGTTAAAAGCGTCTGCTAAATGACTCAATGTAAATGTAATGTAAATGTGTAAATATATATATATATATATATATACACACACACACACACACACACACACACACACATATATATATATATATATATATATATATATATATAATATAATACTGTATATTATATTATATATAATATAATTGAGGAGCAAACTTATATATTGTACAGGACATACATATACATATAGATTTATACATGTATATGTATAATATGTGTATATGTGTGTGTGTGTGTGTGTGTGTACTGTATGTGTATGTATATATATATACATATATATGTCGTGTTTATTAATCGTGGATAATCACATCCAAAATAAGCTATTTTACATTATTAACATGTAGTAGTATTCTCAGTATATTTATTATGTATATATAAATACACACACATGCATGTATATATTTATATGTATATGATATGTTTATACATTTAATATATTTACATATGATATAATTTATATGAATATAAATATATACACGTAAATACATGTAAATATTTTCAAAATATATGCTGTATGTGTGTGTCTTTATATATGCATAATAAACATACACAGTATGCACACATGTATTATGTAAACAACTTTTATTTTGGATGCGATTAATTACGATTAACCGTTTGACAGCACTAATATATCTAGTATATGTATATATATAATATATATATAGAGAGAGAGAGAGAGAGAGAGAGAGCGAGAGAGAGGGGGGGGGAACTAATCCAACTAACAATACTATACAGAAATAATCCATTAAGACAGCATAAATGCTGTAATGATCTGAAACATGAAAACATGACCTCCAAACACAGTTCAGTTTCAAGCTAAATGGTTTTTATCAGCACGTCCTTGGAAAGCCAAGCAAACACTTAAATTAGTCTCCATGTTCATATGTTTTGTTCTTTCTCAAAGGAACCATTATGTAGGGTTCCTTAATGCAGTCATACAGGCTCACATTTTTTTCTGCTCACGAAGTACAGTCGTAGTAATGGTTCTGTTCATCCATTCTGACAAAGGGGATTGTGGGAGCTTGAGTGAATGGGGAGAGCTGCTGTTTCAGAGGCATTTGGGGTATTAGAATCCTGTAAATAATGCCACCACTCTCTGTCATTTTCATTAATGAAAGAGCTGTGAAAGGAGCTATTTATTATGCCTCGGAGCTCTTGTCTTATAGGTTTTATAATGTCATAAGACCAACAAATGACTCTCTCCTTCACTCACTCGCTCACATTTTCTCCTTCTCTTTCATTGCGCTCTCTCTTTTTCTCAGACTACAGCACACCCTCTTCACCAGCACACACATACATCTGTCTTTTTGACAGCCCTGGTGTTTTGGGGCTACACTAGTGTCCTACACTTTCCCCACCCTTTTCCTCTATTAAATAGTGTTATTGTTTGGAGCGAAGCTGTTTGGAGAGACAGGAGAGAGTCCTGCCACTCTCCTCAGACTGGTGATGAATCTCTGAGGGGTCGCTGTCGAGACGAGAAGGAGAAGAGAGAAAACAGTCCTCTGTGATCAGCTGAATCAGACTGAAGCACATAGTGATCTCTGAGTGGTTTAAGAGTACAGGAGAACCGAGTGTAATATAGGACACAAAATCACATGTACTGTTTTGAACAAATTACATCCAGTGTTGTTTTTATATTCTGTAATTGACTGATTTTGTGCACTATATGTCCTAATTTGGCCTGCGCAACTTAAATGTTCAAATAAATTGTTTAATTTTAACACTAGTGTCATCAAATTGAATTGAAAAAATTGTTTTCACAAAGGATGGTCGAAAAAAGTCTTGCTCCAAACTTACTCCATGAGCCAACGTTATTGTGTCAGCCTGGTTAGGATGCTCAAATAACAGCAATATTTTCTCAACAAGCTGTGATAGGAAAAAGCGCTATCACCTTCGGATTAAAGTACAAGATAACCTCTGAATACCTTGAAAAGTACTGAAAGTAACAACAGACACAAGAATTAGCATATATAAAAGCAGCAGTCAGTTAAACAATAAACAGTAACAGTGATCTGCATAATTTATTCATGTTGTGGTGCCTTGCTGGGAAACATCTGTTGAGTATTGCATCTACACATAGGCCTTATCTTATACATTTAGTTTATTCATACAGTGCTTTATTTATTGCACATTGTTGTGTCTGTTTCTACAGTGTTGTTAACATATAAAGCAGTTTTACTTATCTAAGTAAACATGGCACTTTAGCACAGTTTATTATATCTTTCAATGTCTAGTCAAGTTACATTATCATGTGTTGTTGTTGGGAAAAATGCACACAGTATTTCTGTATGCCTAAAGTGTATATGCGACCACAATCAAGCCACAATGAGAGCATCCAAATTTAATTTGAAATTCAAATTAAATATAGTAATATGTAACAATGTGATTATAGCACCAAATCCACCAGAAACAGATTTTGAAATGTTTATGACAGACCTTGGCTTCACAAAGATTGGATGCCACCCGGGGTTTTTCGCCTCTCATTTGCGAATTCAGCACTTCTCAATTTTTGTGACGCGCTCACTACTTGCTTTGTTCCGCTGTCAATCCCACTGTCCCCGGTGCAAGCCTGCCACTCAACTCCCATATAGACTGAATTGGAATTGTTGGCTCATGCATGCATGAGAGTGGACATGTATGGTTTAAAAGAAACCACATTTTGTATTGCATTGGTTCTGTGGACATTTTTAATTTATGACACTTTTATACTGACGGGGCCCATTTTCCTGGGCCCCACAAACCCACAGGCTGGCCCTGTTTACTTTTCATAGTATGTAAACATTTGTGTCAAAGTTTCCAGTTTGTATTCCAATGTGTATTATCCCAGCATCAGTCAGAGGAACTCTTACTGTTCCTGTGGTTTATTTCATTGCAAAATAAGCACAGACAAAGTGATCCATGTTTATAATCCCTGCACAAACTGAGAGGTTCCTCTGCCTTTAATCTTCAGGACACTCTAAGATGCTCTAAGTGGATCTGGTAGGAAATCACTGAACTTAGCATGTACTGATCTCTGAGCCCATGTTAGGTTAGTTTTATCTGTGTCAGAGGCATAGCTGGGGCTGTAGATACATTAGTTGAATGCAGAACATTTTACATGTTCTTGAGTTTAGCACTATACTAGATTAAATCCACTGACCTCAGACCTGTCCACTTCAACAATCCAGCTTTTGTAAGATCCCTTTTACATTTCAGACTCAACTGTATAAAGTGCAATGTATAAAACCCAAGAAGCAACATCAGTTTTATTTTGGATGTTGTGAGAAGCTTTGGTTTTGTAAAAGTTGCCTTGGTGAAGAAATTGGTTGTTTAATTCTCAGTTTCAGTTGCACTGTAAAAAGCAAATGCAGTGTTGCAATCTTAAAGAGCTATTTATGTGTGATTTGATTCAGTCATGTAAAATCATGTTTTTGAGTTGAATAAAATCAGTTTATTTAGACACATTCAAATGAAGCAACAAAACAAAACATTTTTTACAGTCTGTTCCTTGAGCATCCAAAAACAGTTTTTTCTGCCAGTTTCATCAGCCCCCACAACAGACAGAACGCTGTCATCTGCGGTCAACCAAACGAATCCATGGCAACATTTTTGAGATGACTTTTTGGTCCGATGCAAAAATGGGACTTAGAGATTCAGGTTTATTAAGATTGTTTTAAAAATGGATCAATGGCCTAGTGGTTAGTACCCATGCACTCAAAAGAAATGCTGTTCAATTTATGCAGTGTCATCTGACCTCGTAATCACTCCCTGATGCAGTTTTGTCAACGCTATCTCGCGACCAATTCTTACGTATTTTACGAGGTGGCTAATTTGTACGAATTCGTATAACCTCACTCGTACGATTTGTCTAAACCCCAGTGATGGGTAGGTTTAGGGGCGGGGTTAGGTGTAGGTCATTCATAAAAATTCATACGAATTGGCAACTCGTAAAATACGTACAATTTAGCAAAAAATGTATGAATTTGTATGAGTGGGGTCGTACAAATTCGTACGAATTAGCCACCTCGTAAAATATGTACGAATTGCCGTAAGATCGGGCTGGTTTTGTAGAGTTACCTGTAGTTCTCTCAGAATTCCTGAATGTACACTAGTTTGGGTCAGTAATTATTTTTATTCAGCAGAGACGCATTAAACTGATCAAATGACTTTTACATTTTTGCAAAAGATACATTTTAAATAAATGCTGTTATTTTGAGCTTTCATCAAAGAATCAAAAAGCTTAAAATTATAAAAGTTTTCGGTCACACTTTATTGTAAGGTCCAATTATCACAGTTAACAAACTATTAACTATAACTTTTGTCTCAATAAACTACTAATTTTCTGCTTATTAATAGTTAGTAAGGTAGTTGGTAAGTTTAGGCATGGGCAGGATTAGGGATGTAGAATTTGATCATGCAGAATATGTGCTTTATAAGTACTAATAAACAGCCAATATGTTATTAATAGGCATGCTAATTAGTGAGTAGTTAATAGTGACAATTGGTCCCTATATACTAAAGTGTTACCCTGTTTTCTACAATGATAATAATAAGAAATGTCTGCTGAAAATAAATTACATTTTAAAATATATTAAAACAGAAGCCAGCTATTTTAATATTTTCATGTAATGATATAATGATATTTTCATGACAATATTCCTGTTTTTTATACTACTGTATATTCAATAAACGCAGCATTGATGAGCATAAGGTACATCTTTCAAAAACATATTTTTAAACAAACAAACAAACAAACAAAAAATCTTACCGCCCCCAGACTTTTGAATAGTAGCAGAACTTCCAAACTAGGATGTTGGTAGTAGACCTCCAGAAGAGTTGTGACATTTTCTTTGTTTTCTTGTCAATGAAGAGCTTATTGTTGTTATGAATATATGAAAGACAGCAGCGAATTTAGAAAAGGGAGGTCAAAAGAGCTTAAGATGTGCTTTTATCAATCATTAACACTTATTGCTGGAACGTTTTCCCTGGAGCATCCTACTAACTGCTTTTTTAGGGCTGTGTGCGTGTGTGCATGCAAGAGAAAGCGACGCAAGAACGAATAAGTGAAAGAGAGATGGGAAGTAATATTCCATAGGGATGATGCTTTGGATATTTCCCCATTTTCAGATAAGGCTGATGAGCAATGCCCTCCCTTTGGAGACCCTCTGAGTCTCGGCTATGCTTCCATATTAATTAGAATATGAATTATACTGCTTATCTGATGCCTCGTGATGATTTGTACTCAAGGTCTCTTTGCCAATTGTGAAGCTAATGTCAAACAATATTAAACACCTATTTTCAGCCTGCTGTTTTCTCCTCATTTACTTGAGAGAGAAAGAACATCCTCTTTCCGCCGGCCTCTGCCCTGTGTTCAAGAGCAGAGCCATGTGACTGGCTCAGCCAGACACTTTATTCACTCACAGTAACTGTCAGAGCAGAATGAGAGACATCCATCATGTGCAAGTAAACTCTTTCTCTTGCTCATTTCATTCAGTAGCTGGGTTATATTATAGTGTGTGTCCTTTTAGTGTATGACATCTTAGTGTGTTCTGAGCAATTGTAGAGACCAAGCTTAACTGAAGCCCCTATAAAAGTCATGATGTGTTAATGTCGGTGTCATATATCTTACAGCCTTGAATCACATCGTCCTCTCCTGTACGGAGCCTTGCAATGGCAAGCAAACCTCAAACTAGACTAGGTCATTTGTGCTAAATTTCTCTGATATGGCTGGATTAATTATCTGACGTGATGGAGTTGTGGGTGAGAGAAAAGAAAAGCTCCTGTAGATGTAGATGCCGAGCCCTAATGGCCTTCGTGAGCAGGCTGCAGCGAGGTGGGTCCTCTGATGGCCATTACCGAGCCACCTGATTGAAACACTGGAACAAAGGATGCTCTGATCTCCTCTGTCATGTGGTGGTTTCTACCTTGCTGTATACCTTATTCTGTGTGTCTCTCTCTCTCTCTTTCAACCCTGGATGTCAGCATCATGGTGCACACCTACTAGTACAAAAAAGGCATAATAGTGGAACCTCATTACAGTCTGCTCTGCTGGAGCTCCATCTAGGGCTTTTTGTTTTGGTCTGTAGAGGTCAGGAACTGATTAAAAGTTGAAAAGTGTGGGTTAATCACTGACTGACCCGCTGGGAGCTGTTGTGGCCCTCAGTCCATTTTAATCAATGCGTCTTTAAGATGGTGCAGTAGACTATTCCGCCCACAGTCCAGACACCCCCCTGCCTGTTTCACTGCCTTTTCCCCCAGAGTGTTTTGTTTTTTGTGTTTTGTTTTGTTTTGTTTTGTAGTACATTTTACATTTACATTTAGTTATTTAGCAGACGCTTTTATCCAAAGCGACTTACAAATCAGGACAATGGAAGCAATCAAAATCAACAAAAGAGCAATGATATGCAAGTGCTATACCAAGTCTCAGTTGTAATGAAGACTTTAAAAATAAAAAAAGAACTTTAAAAAAGAAACATTAACATTAAAATACATTAATTTAATAAAATACTCATTGCATGCCTAGTCAGTAGTGTTTGTTTTGTTTTGTTTTGTAGTATTTTGTTGTAATGCAGACTTTAAAATTTTTTTACAAAGTAACAGATTAAAAATAAATAAATAAAATAAAATGCTCATTGCATGCCTAGTCAGTAGTGTTGTTTTGTGTTGTAGTGTTTTCTCATGTTTTTTATTGTAGTGTTTTGTTGTACTGTAGTCTAGTGTTTTGAAGTTTTTGTTGTGTTTTCTTTTGTGGTATTTGGTTGTAATGCAGTCTGTAAAAATAATTCACAAGATGTAATTTATGATAAAATACTTTATTTTGCATGCCTATTCAGTATCTGTTGACTGTGAAAGTGCACAGCTGCAACTAGTTGCCAAGAGTACTGTACTTTTTGTGTTATTTTTTAGTCTATTATAATCAGTTATATTCTACAACTTTATTTTAAAGGCCTTTAAAGATAAGTTTTTTAGAAAAAAAGGAGCTAATTATTTAGATTTTAACCAGAAACAGCTGCTGGATTTGCTTTGCGACTCTTTGGAGACTCTCTAATTGGCCTTTCTTTGTCTTGATTCTCTGACAGAAACCTTGCCTGCCCTCAGCAGTCGAGGCCTATAGATCAGTGTGTTTATCATGACCCTCTCAGGGATTAGCAGCTAACAGTAACTAATGAACGTGTAAGCGATACCTACTCCTAGTGTTTAAGAAATTTTCCCCTGAATAGATCCACCGTCTGTGAGTAACAGAAAACAGGGATTGCCGTGACTGCCTCTGCCCTTGGAGCCTCAACAATAACACCTCAAAGGTTTGTTTGGATGGTGCGAGCTAAGCGTCTGGTCAGCGTGGAGAAGTCACTTATGAGATATTTGCGCCGAGACAGGACAAATGGCCGCTGTACGGTTTTAATCAGATACGTCTGTGGCTGTGCATATTGTGCTGGCTGACAGGGAAGGATTTTCTTCTGATACGTAAATCACCCTTTGAGGTCCGTAGATCCCCCTGTTAATCTCCTGGCTGTAAAGCAACCTCTAACCTTCCTCTTTTTTTGTTTATCAAAGCTGCTTGGAGAAAAGAGCAGAAAGTCAAGACCCAAAATACAAAACAAACACCGTGCTTTTGTTTTTCTGAAGACTTACAAACCCAGACTGAATGTTAATTCTGCCGTGCATTTATGGGCTTTCATTGGGCAATCGTCCTGTCATTTTCACTTTTAGTTTAACAAGCCATAAAAATGCCATGAGGCAGAATGCAAGAGAGAAAATGAGGAAGACAGTAGAGGTCCAGACCTTTTTCCTTCCAAGCATGGAAACACTGACAGAAATGGTGATGCAAAATAGAGAGAATGTTTGAGAAAGAGGAGAGAGATAGAAAGGTAAATTAATCCACCTTAGACTGCCAGTAGATTGATGTTTCTCTGCCCTTAAGGTGAGTATTCCAGGATATGGGCAAGTGATGTGGCAGGAACCAAAACAAAATGGATGTCCTAGAAGTAAACAAACTCCAAGGAAGACAGAGAGAAAGACCGCATCAAAACAACGCTGTCCCGATCTCATCCGGGCAGAGATAATTGAAAATAAATGATGTGTTGTCGCAGAGGTGCTGCAGACTAAATACTAATTTGTGCCGCAGAGGCGGGCAGGATGCTAAACCAGCATGTCAGCAATGTGAACAGGCTCTAACCTCTCGCCTTCTCTGAGTTGCCTGTCTAATCTTTTATTTTTTATCCATTAATTCAGCGAGGCCAATTTAGATGTTTGCGGGTTACACAGGTTAAGCTAGCTCAGAGTCCATACGTGTTAGCTCTGCCAATAATTGCTTATTTATCCTTTCTTCCTTCCTCTTATCCAAAAGTCACAAGTCAAATGGAGGTTATTTGAGTCGGTGTAGGGTCAGAAGGTTGTGCTTAAACTGTCTGTCAGTGTAGAAGCTTTTCTGAAAATGAACTTTTCTTATCAAACGTAATCACGGGGTCTAGAATCCATGGATAAAGCTATCTGTTAGCATTCCCGTTTATCTTAGTGGAAGTTCCTTGGCTAGCACGTCACCCCTCAAGAGTCTTCTGCCATATTTTCTCATTGAGCTTATGATCTTTATGAGGCCGCAAATTCCTTTCATGCATTTAAGAGCCCTACAAAAATGGTCAGTATACATATACTATGATCTATTTATAATAGGTTAAAATGATTTTGATTTTATATTATTTTTTCCACATCAGAATAGGTAAGTCCCTTTTATTTATATAGCTCTTTATACAATACAGATTGTTTGTTTTAAAGCAGTTTCACTGTAATAAACAGAATCAACGATACACATATAAGACCAATTGAAATTCTGCTTTAACGCAGCTCTAAAAAAAGACAATAATGTCATTATTGAGCTCAAGTCAATTTAGTGTTGATTTGGTTTGGTTCAATAACTGTGTAAAGTTCATTCAATTCATTCAATTCAGCTGTAAGCCAGGATACAAAAATCAACATTGTCATTATTCAGCTCAAGTCAGTTCAGTTTGGGGGAAGTCGTGGCCTAATGGTTAGAGAATCGGACTTGTAATCCAAAGGTTGTGAGTTTGAGTCTCAGGTCCAGCAGGAATTGTAGGTGGGGGGAGTGAATGTACAGTGCTCTCTCCACCCTCAATACCACAAATTAAGTTCCCTTGAGCAAGGCACCGAACCCCCAACTGCTCCCCGGGCGCCACAGCATAAATGGCTGCCCACTGCTCCAGGTGTGTGTGCGTGCGTGCGTGTGTGCGCGTACTTTGGATGGGTTAAATGCAGAGCTGGATGGGTCACCATACTTGGCCGTATGTCACATCACTTTCAATGTATATTCAGTGCAGTTCAATAGTTGTCGATGTTGCAAAATTCATCAATTATAGAACAAATCTGATTCCATTATAAAGCAGCTCTATGGAAGACAATAGTGTCATCAATTCATTTCAAGTTTTATTCTTATTCAATAATGTTAGTGCAATCAAATCAATACTGAATATTAAGTGACTTTTAAAGCCCAACTAAGCAAGCCAAGTATACACAACCATATGAATTACTTCTTGGCAGAAGTAAATCTGTAGTTATTATCATCTTTCAGCAGATGCTCCTTGGCCCATGCCAACCAGCTAACCTTGACCGCTTGATATTCATGACATACCTGCAATTTTTTAGTATAAACTTAAAAAAGTCAATTTCACAGATATCTTACACAGCAGAAACACGTCCAATCTCCTTCACACACCCAGTGTACACAGCCTGTGACGGACACTTTCACATTTTCTTCGGTGTTCAGCGATGTGCTCTTGATGCTACTCGCTACCTCAGCAACCATAGCTAATGAGCGTAATGAGGAGCCGGATGGGCAAAGACAGATGATTGGTACGATGAAAGGTAATCCTCCATCAGCAGGGCAATTAGCAGCCGACATTAGACTGAGCTGAGTGCAGTGACGGGGTCTGAGACCTGCCCGACATCTCTGTTTATCAAACAGAGAGGCAGAGATGTGCTTAGTATGAGTCATCACCCTGTCTGTAGATTGATTAGGGTGAGATTTTTTTTCTTTCTTAGGTATTTGACATTGATAAATTGAGTCATGGGGCTGAGAGGTAGCTAAGGACCCAGTGTGTTTACAGTTTGGTGAAGCATGTAGATTTTGTTTAAGGTATCTTG
Organism: Tor tambroides; assembly: GCA_021397915.2. Taxonomy (NCBI): domain Eukaryota; kingdom Metazoa; phylum Chordata; class Actinopteri; order Cypriniformes; family Cyprinidae; genus Tor; species Tor tambroides. The sequence goes on along the minus strand of JAFVLL020039909.1, from coordinate 3,509 downwards.
GGTATTTGTTTACTTTAGACATCTTTGAAGTCAATGATGAAGGGTTTCCTTTAATGTCCCTGCTTCAAGTCTTTTCTTAACTAGCTAGTGATGTTAGTTTTGTAGTCATGATATGTAGGTGTCGGTTGGGTTTTAATGTTGGTAGGGACATTTTATTCAGTATTCAGGAGCATAAACATATGCACTCATACAGTACTATAAATCTTTCCTTCTCCAGAACACAAAAGAAAGTATTTTCTAACCCACCCAGTGTCCTTCAAAATATGTTCTTTTGTGTGAAAAGATGTAGGATTGGGACAATGATGACAGGATTCTTTTATTATCATTTTTGATGAACTATCCCATGTATATGTGTATAAATATATGTATGTATAACCTTGTCACTGTGTCAACCACTGAAATGTAAGAAACAATCATAATGTTCTTCTGTTCTTCTAATAGGTTTTGATTTGGTTTCCTTTTTGTTGTCATGACTCAAAAAGAAGTAATTAAAAAGCACATTAGCAAAACACAGGCTTCAATTCAGAATTCAAACAACATTTTACTCATTTCCTTATTTACACATCACAAACACAATTACACAGTACCCACTCATCTATGTAAAATAACCAAACAAACAAACATCTCCACTGCTGATGAGCTGTTCATGTCTGATTTTTTTATAAATATATTTGTCTACTACCTTTTATACACTAAATAAAAATATCCAAACAATGCACTGGAGTTTGGTGAATGTAAAAAAAAAAAAAAAAAATTATACAGTATAAAAATATTTTAATGTGTTTTTAAAGCATTTGGATTTTATCTAAGGTGCACATGCACACTGAAGCTCATACAGTGTCCTTAGACTTTTAACTGTTCATTTATTTTGTAAAGGGAAATACAATATACTAATTTTGCACTTAAGTAAATTGCATGTAATATTTATATTACATTCAGTCACTATTTAATCCTTGGATATTTTGGTAGGAATTTTCAGTAGTCTGTTGGTTTAGTAAGAACATATCTCTAGCCTTGAATCCCAAATCTATACACATGGACTAAAGCAATAGTGTTTTGAATTGAAATAGCTGCCCTGATAAATGTTGCTGTTTGAAAAGTTTAATAAGTATAAAAGGTCCCATATCCCCTAAGGAGAAATAGCGCCCTGTTAAATGGGTTGAGTGTAAGTTTGTCTTATTTGTGAGATTGCATCAACCTATTGTTCAAGGAAGCTGAACTATCGGGAGCGTATTGAGCGGTTGATGCTTGACTGCTCTGCTTCTGAACAGTGAGTTGGATATTCTTAACTGATCCTGAAATAGAGAAGCTGGGTGCTGTATTTCGATTCACACGGTTTCTACCTGTTTTCAACCTGTAAGTAAGAAATACATTTTCACACCACATATGGAGTGTGCATGTTTTGCTGTGCGATGAAGACAGGCCCTCAGCAGTTCACAGTGACACATCTCAGATTATGTTCATGTTGCTCTAAGAAAAACATAACACAGTAAAAGTCATCCAGGGAGTGAAGGAAGTGCAAATGGGAAAACACTACTTCTGTCAATGAGAAAAGGTCTTGTGATGATGTTGCTTGATAGTATACATTCATTTTTGATAATATGGTGTCTTTGCTCTCTTAACACAGTATTTTTCCCATTTACGTAATAAGAAAGTGTCCCTGGATACACAACAATGAATTAATGGTGACGACGACAAACTATAATAAGCACCGGCTGTATCTCATCACAGTCTGCCAGCGATATTCTGTCTTAATGCCCCTCCTCTTGTTCACACCATATTTCTTTGGCTCCCAGGCTGCATGTGAGCTGCTGATATGAGGGGCGGGTGGTGTTGATCGGACGGTAGGTGGTTCTATTGTCACTGTGAGCACAATTGACCATGTGTTTGTATCTCCACCAGGTGGTCAGAGAATATAGACAAATATGTCTGCAGTTAGTCAGCCCACACTGTATCTCCAGATTGTTCTCTTTAAAATCTCTAAATTGAATGTCTCTCATTTTCTTACTGTGGTCTTTCCAGTTGTTCTTCTCGATAGGGAACCTGTCAGCCATTAATGCCAAACCTAAATGCCAATGCACAGCAATATTGACAGGTGTGAATTGTTTCATGGCTGATGATCGTTGGTGCCCAGCGCTGGCGCCGGTGAGTGGCACGTGCCAGGCGACTCATCGTACTGCTTGGCATGCAGGTGGCAGATGGGATGTAATTAATGAGAACCTGTTAAACAGTGATATGTGATCCCACACGGTAATTAGAAAACAGCAGCATGGAGCCAGGCGGAGTAATTAGTCCGTCAGGGCCGGGGCTCTCAGGAGTCAACCCTCCTAAAGGAGATTTTAGCCAGACGGAGACAACTAACATACCTCATGCTTATTTAGATTGCTAAATGATGCAACCATTGATTATATAGTTTAATGGTAACACTTTAGAATAGACCTTAGGAATTTGAAGCGGATGAAAACAAGGCTGCGAGGGATGGACTTACTGTCTCTTACAAAGGTCTGTAAGGTTCAGTTTGTTAGGCATTATGAGCTAAGAATGAACAACAGTATTTATAGCATTAATTGAGGTTTATGTTCATTTTCACATTCATTTATAATAATGCATTTTCATTTTATTTTCTTATTTGTATTTTTGTATTTTATGTTTCTTAAAATATATATTTAAATATTAATCCTATTATACTCTTATATAAAATAAAGGTGTAATATTATTATTAAAGTGTAGTATTATTATTAAACTTTTTTTAATGTTTCAAACACTACCATTCAAATGTTTTGGGTCAGTAAGATTTTTTTTGTTTTTCATCAAAAATACAGTAAAAACAGTAATACTGTGAAATATTGTTACAATTTAAAATATCTCTCTTCTATTTTAATGTTTGTAAAATGGAATTCATTACTGTGCATGCTAAATTTGTCCTGAAAACTGCTTAATGGGCACTGTGATGCATTGTTTTCAGGATTCTTTGATGATTCTTTTGTCACTTTATAAATATTTTTACTGTCACTGTTGATCATTTTAGTCCATCATAGCTGAATAAAAGTAAAAAAAAAATCTTGCTGATCCCAAACTTTTTTTGTATGTGTGGAAGTTAGCATTACCATATAGATTAAAATGCTGTAAAAAAAAATTCTTCATTATCAAGAGCAAAATGGGTTCAGATTTCATGTTTATACAGTTGTAGAAAGCTGCTGCTAAAACAAAAGCCCAGACATCCTACAGAAAACCTGTGAACCAGTTGGTGAAGACAGCATGTTGTAATTAAAGTTAGAGATTGAATTTGAGTCGCAGTTGTAGATTCGAAACACAGCAACTGAATTTGTATTTTGATATTGCTCACTGCAAACTACAAAGCATTTGCTGAAAGGGACCATTTTCCCTCCTCTGTACTACCAGCAGAGTAAATTAGAGATAGACAGGAATCGTGTATTTCATTGGCTATGCTCAGCTTGCATTGAAAGGACAGCTGAAGAGTGGCCCATTAAGCTTTCCCTTATCACTTG
>JAFVLL020039907.1:0-10236 GCA_021397915.2 Tor tambroides | reverse complement strand
GTTTTGAACAAAGCCACAAATGGGAATGAACTACTTATCCCATAAAGCATGGCAAATTATGTAGTTGAATTAGATAATGGTACAATATAAACCAATTAACTACTGATATTCGATTGCTACATTAAAATATGTAAAAATTATATCTACCAAATTATTAATGATGAAAATAATATAAATAATATAATATTGTTATCTAATATTTAATTTCAATTGCACACCGAAATGTTATATTTATTCAACTTTATATTTATTAAATATGAAATAATTAAGTATTAATATATTATATATCATTAGATAATAGTACATTATATATGTCATTTCTATTTAAATGATATTTTTTTCTATGGAGGAAACGAATGGGATTTTTACATTGGGAACCCTGCTCTTGTGCTCTTTTGTGGTTTTCAGTACTGGGACAGGAACTGAAGGGTCATTGAACCAGACTTTTAACTCTAAACCTAATCCACTTGTATGCATCTTGACAGATGTTTCCGTCAGAATTTACAGCATTCTGAGGCTCAGAGCTTCGTAGTTATCACGCCCTGCCTAGCTGATATTCAGAAGAAAAAAAAAGAAAAGAAAAGGTAGGCCACACTGATGGCATCTCCAGTTCACCTCCTTGCCAACCTTACGTCCCCCCTTGAGGATGTCTATTCGTCTTTTCCATGTGGTCTGAGAGGGTTCGACTGCTCATGCTCAGTGCTCAGCGCACCGCCGCTCTGTTTGTGCATGTTGTCTGCACCCTTCCATCCGCCCTCGACCTTTGACCTTTGACCCCATCACCCCCTTCCCCGCTCCCTGAGGTTGGGAGGCCTCCCTTGTGTTCCTCTGGATGTCATGGGTCCTTGTTTCTGTGTCCCATCATGCATTTCTTAAACCCCTCCACACCTCACCTGTGTGTGTCATGAGCACAGTATGTGCGTGTGCACGCAAACGGTTTGTGTAGTGGAATGAGTGTGTGTGTGTGTGTGTGTGTGTCATGTGACTGGATTCCCGCTTGCACATTGCACCGCCTCTCTTTGACCTGAAAGATTTTTTGTCTTTTATGGTTTTTCTTTTCATCTAAATGATCATAGAAGATTGTAATGTGTCGTCGGGGGTGTTTGACTGATCACACATAAAAGAGCGATCGTGATTACCCAGTGTGCACCTCTTCAGGCTACAGCACAGTCACATGTCATGACGTCACTCCAGTCAGAGATGTATGGAATCGCTAAATGTTTCACTTTTTTTCTTCTGCCAAGTTTTTCATGCTCCTTCACTTTGTTTCTCTCTTTTTTGTCATTGCTCTTCATTACAAACCATTATTTTAATTAATAAACTCACATTTACCTACCATGAGCTGGGTGAAGTTAATGGCTTTGCTCCAAAATCGCTAAACCTATTATTATTATTATTATTATTATTAAATAATCAGATTTTTTTTTACAAATAAATTATTGCAATAATTTAAGTAATAAAAATATAAATGTTGAATAGTAGTAGTAATAATAAGTATTATATAATAATAATAAGAAGAATAAAATACAATGAAATGAAATAATTTGAATAATAATAATAATGATGATGATGATTATTAGTATTATTAAATACTTAGCCCTTTATATTACAATACATTAGTATTATTGCAATACTATCAATAGGATGCAATAGCATCAAATAATAATATTTAAATATAATAAAATAAATGTTTTGAATAATAATACTTAATAGTAATAAATAGTAGTTGATAAAATAATAATAAAATTATAACATAAATAATAAAATAAAGAATATTTTAAATAATATTTATTTCATAAAATAATATTAGCATTTAAATAAGAAAAATATATTTTTAACTTTAGATGATTAAGAATTATGATATTTGTATTTTTAAATATATCATATTTTTATATTATTACATAATCTTTATTTTATTTTACAGTCCAATAGTATTATTGAAATATTAAAATAATAATGGATTTAAATAATAATAATAATAATAAATGAATAATATTCATATTGAATGTGAGGCATGTTTTCCTTCTTTTTTGCCCTTAGGTGATCACATGCCTGGCTAATGCTAAGATACAATAGCTAAGACGTGATTTTAGACAGTAAACAGTTAAAAGAAAGTGCAAAGCAAAGCATAATTTAAATCATGTTATTATATAACAAAGAAGAACATTTAAAAAAAAATGGTGTAGTGTTTGTAGCCTTTTACATAAAATAACCCATTTAGGTCTGGCATAATAGCATCCATTAACATGATAGTAGATGGATAGATGGGAGGCCTTTGGCTTTGCGAAGGCTGTTAGCAGCCATTTTGGCTCTGATTTCATTTACAGTAGCAGGCCATCCACCATTAAAGTCCATTTAAAGCCCATTAAAATGGAAACATGAAGCACTGAGTATGTTTTCAAAGACGCCGTGCCTGAGGCAAGACTGAAAATGGCAAACAGAGACATAAAATGAGAAAAACACTTCTTAATACACATGCTCATATTTTACAGTTCATTCATTGTTTTTAATGCATCATCCGTGTTTTTAATGCATATTTTCTGTATTTCTGTTTCACAACCAAGGTGAGGATTCACATTTCATCCATTTGAACCCTGCTGCCTCTCCTCATTGTGGTGAAACTATTTCTTTTATATTTCTCCTCAGAGCATCAGAAAAGACAGTTTTAATTGAATGTGTCTTGCGTAACAGAAGGAGCGAGTCTTTAAAGCGGCTTGTCGACAATCCTCAAGTGGAATTCCTATTATAATTTGAAACCAGTACAAATGGGATCAAACAAGAATCCTGTTTCACTCAACACACTTAGGGAGCGAGTAAGCATTTCTGCTCTCGAGGGTCAAACAGTGAGTAAGTAGCTCACTGTTGCTTCTCAAAAGACTATATTAAAAAAAGATTGTATTAAATAGACTAAATTGTGCATTTCCAGTAAGTTTCAGTGTACTATGCATGGCAGAAATAGGCTGTTTATTCTCTTACCCAGCGATTCTCAATCTGGTGGCCTAAGCACTGTTATAAAATGGCCACAGAGATTAAAACAAGACTAAATATGCTTTAAAATAAACTGAAAATCAGAAAAAGTATAAGCTGCTATCAGATGACTTATTTTAATTAGTTCCCTCAACAATTTTTATTAAGAACCACGATTCTCATGCACAATCTTGGAAAACCCAAATATATGAATTAATAGTAAAAGTGTGATTTTTAGACCTGGAAAAGCCATGGACATTATCATCAATATAAAAAAAAAAAAAATAATAAAAAAAAAAAATTATATATGTTAAACTCAAAATATTTCATCAGGTAGAAATTGCTGTTTGTAAGAATTATATAATTCTAAAACTATAATATTAAAAAAAAAAAAAAAAAAAAACTGCTGGAAAAAATCATGTAAATTTATTGATAAATTTGAAAAATACATAAATAATAAATGCATATTTTTCAGTGAATTTATACACATAAATATACTCACACACAGATGTATGTATATATAAAACTTATTTTAAGCTTGAAAATATTTTAATCACGTAGAAATTGCTATAAAGATTTATATAAATATAAATAAATACACACACACACACACATATGTATATATAATACAAAAATATAAAATAAATAAAATATTTGTTAAGATCTGTAATTTAGTCATCTGAAATGACTAAAATGACTAGAAAAATCATGTAAATTCATTGATAATATAAAAGGTTGAAACTCTAAAGAACATTAAGTTATTGCAACTTCTGGAGTAATGAAATTTTATTATTTTAATTATAATTAAAACAATGTATAATTATTATAATTTAATATAATTGTAAAATTTATACTGGATAAATATTTAAGTTTTCTAAGTTTCCTAGTTTCTGTAAAAAAAAAAAAGCAGCTTTTTTTGAGCAGAAGTACCAGAAATATTATGAACAGAGGGGGGACTCTGTTAGTATGGAAAATACATGCAATGTAAATAAAGAAAATATCTTAATTGATTCTTAGAGGATTCATGTTTGATTCTATTACATTTGGTTCCAAGTTGTGACAGAAATCCACTGGTGTTTCTTCAGGATTGTTTGACAAGACACGTGCAACGAGAGCGTTCAGGACCTTCAGTTAGGTTCTCCACGGTGGAAGCTCATCTCAGGTTGTCCCTGCAGTGTGTGCGCGTGTGTTCAGAGGCCGCGTGTCTGACTCTCTGCTTTCTGGCAGGTATCTGGAACGCTCCGAAGGCTCTTTGGAGTTCAACTCCACTTCCTGCAAAGAGCTACGGCAAGAAATCACAGACGTGAAAGTACTGACCATGTAAGTTTCTCTCTTCGCGAGCGTTCCAGCGGGAGTCAGATTTCCTGATGAATGTCTCGTCTCGAAGGACACACCCTGTAAAAAGAGCATCTATTTAAAGAAACACAATATCTGAGCAAGAGCACCCTCTCCTTTGTTAAAGAAACCTACTTGTAGCTGTGACTGCTGCTGTTTTTCTCTTATTTCATCGACTCTGTGTGTGCATGTGTTTTAGGGTGAAGACATCAGAGCTGTTTGAGCGATGGAGGAACCTGCAGGTGTGTAAGTGGGAGCAAAATAAGGAAGAGATGGATAACTTCAAGTGAGTACTTTTATCTCACAACTTCAGCACAGTCTTAATGGGATTTCTTTGTCAAAACAAAGGAATGATGTCATCTCCTTGGATATCCAGTAGAATTGTTTTGTGGTAACGAAGCGATGATATCATCTCTCCCCCTGTCCAATAGGATGTCTCTGTCACGTTGCTGCAATGCCCCCTCCTTCCTGTTTACCACGAAGAGAAACACTCCCTCGGGCACCAAACTGCGTTATGAGGTGGATACGAGTGGAATCTTGCACATCAGCCCGGAGATCTTTAAAATGTTCCCTGATGTGAGTGTGAAAGCGCTGCTCTTTGACTGCACGAGCTTGGAGGAGCCGATGAAACTGCACACATGATTCCAGTTGGAATTTCATCATCATTTGGAACTGGAATTGTCTACATTTCTTTTTGAAGGATCGTTTAGAACATATAGTTTCGAGAGGATAAAACGCCCATTTAGATAAAAAAGAATTAAACTTGAAACAGTTCCTTTTTTACTAGCAATATAACAGAAGTAGATTTCTAAATGAAAATGACATAATATTCTAGACCTGTAGAAATGTTCATTAGTCCATTAGATTCACATAAGATTCGATTCTTTGGGTTTGATGCCAAATTATATTATATTAAAGTGAATAATCTTTAGGTTTAGGCCAAATTATATTATGTTATATATTAAATTGTATTGTATTATATTATTTCCTTTTTTAGTAGAAATACATTATTCCAATATAATAGAAGTAGATTTCTGAATAAATTCTAATTAAAAATGACACAATATTCTATCTAGACCAGTATTCATAATATTCTAGATCTGCAGAAATGCTAGTTAATCCATTAGATTCATATAAGATTCTTATTTGATTCTTTAGGTTTGATGCCATATTATATTATATTAAATTTAGATTTAGATTTGAGGCCAAATTATATTATAATAGAAGTAGATTTCTGAATAATTAGAAATAAAAATATATTATATTAAATTACATATTATATTATAGAATAGAATAGATACGTATTGTAATGTATAATAACTGTGGTTACAGTTATTAATGAGATCATATAACGCATTAAAAGGTGCATTACAAGGCATAATTAATGCACTATAAATACTTAAGTATAATGCATTATATATAAAGGCTTTAAGTAAAGTGTTACCAAGTTCTAATTAAAAACTACATAACCTCTGTCAGATAAGAATAATGTTAGTTAATTCATATGATTCACAAAAGATTCTTATGTGATTCAGTCAGGATTGATTCCAAATTCTAACAAAATTCCAATAGGAATCCTGAGTAAATTCCAGAAGAATGGTTTGACTGCAGTGGAATAGAATGTAAATCAAAAATTAGTGAACTGACATCTGCATACACACACACACACACACACAGCTGAATCTCTCACATGACGCAGACACACCCTGACAAACATCACCGATCAAGCATCCTTATCCTTAAGTATCGAGACTTCCGTTACCTAGCAACCGCTGCAGTGATCACACCCTAGAAACGCTATGCCTGCAACAGTTGCCAAGCAACCATCTCCAAGCAATCATCCCTGTAATCCCATTTCAGCTGCTCTTGTCCTGTTTCTGAATGTATTGTGTGCTCTGACTGCAGGACATGCCCTATTCCAAATCCCAGTTTAAGAAATGCGCCGTCATCGGGAACGGCGGCATCATCAAAAGCAGCAAGTGTGGACGAGAGATCGACGCAGCTGACTTTGTCTTCCGGTAAAATGCTGTTGTTTGTGGTAGTTTGTTTAGACATCATGGGAATGAGGCATCTGATAAACAACATTATGTCAAATCTCTCTTTCAGATGTAATATCCCTCCCATCTCAGATATGTACAGTGAAGATGTGGGATCTAAGACTGATCTTGTTACAGTAAATCCCAGCATTATAACTGAGAGGTACATGCGCACGCACATATAAATATTAAAAATATTTAATATAGGATTTGCTCATATTGTAAATACAAGTGTCTGAGTGAATCTCACAAAAACACATCCAGGTTATATTTAAAAAATTATAAAAATGTAAAAAAAAATGTAAAAAAACCCCCACACACACACATATAAATGACATCTCTTGTGCTGAATTTGAAATTGAATTATTTACCGTTTTAAATAACCTTATTGTAATAAAATTTCAATTAAAACAATAAAAAATTAATTCTATTTTAATTTATACATGTATAAATGTAAAAAAATAAATAAATTATAAACATGTTTGTAATGTCGTTATTTAATTAATTTATTCTTTTATTTATTTATATATTGCCAATATTTACCCTCAGTGATCACCACAATAATGTGTCTGGAAGTTTTACTTTTTGATTGATTGACTGTGATTGATTGATTGATTGATTGATTGATTGTTTTATTTTAAAGAGTTATCATTAAAACCTGATGATTCTTGTTATTCTAATATGAAATATTTACTGTAATATTTATTTAAATCAGCATAACTTACAGGTAACACAACAAATACTACCATGATGAATATAAATACTTTATGATTTAATTTATATGTATTTTGAGAGTTTGAGGAGAAAATGTGTTAAAACAAGCTTAATTTAAAATAAATTCTAATAATAAAATGTAATAAATATTAAAAAACGTTCTTTTAATTAAGCAAAATATAAATGAATTAATTTATTATTATTCATATAATAATAATAATAATAAATAATATATTTATATATTAATTAATATATTCAATGATAATAATAATAATAATTATTATTATTACTACTACTATTACAGGTCTAATAAATATGTGTTGTAATTATACTTTATGCAAAAATGAGATCATTTTGCGTGCATTCAGTTTGCATTTCTGTAACACAAATATTGAGACACTAATTTTCTCTCTCTATTTGCACCAGGTTTCAAAAGTTGGAGAAATGGAGAAAGCCATTTTACGACGTTCTGCAGAATTATGAGAACTCCTCTGTGGTTTTGCCGGCGTTCTACAACACGCGAAACACCGACGTGTCGTTCCGCGTCAAGTACATGCTGGACGACTTCGAGTCGGCCCGCGGCGTCTTCTTCTTCCACCCGCAGTACCTGCTGAACGTGCAGCGCTTCTGGGCCGTGCAGGGCGTCCGCGCCAAACGCCTCAGCAGCGGCCTGATGCTGGTCACCGCAGCTATGGAGTTATGCGAAGAAGTGCATCTCTACGGCTTCTGGGCGTTTCCCATGAACCCCTCCGGAATCTTCATAACGCACCACTACTATGACAACGTCAAGCCCCGCCCCGGTTTCCACGCAATGCCATATGAGATCTTCAACTTCATGCACATGCACGCTCGCGGCATCGTGCACGTGCACACGGGGCCCTGCAGGTGAAACCGCCAAGCGTCTCTGCAATCTGATTGGTCCGTTTTGTAGAGCTCCTCCCATTCACTGGCGCTACGAAACTCAGACTCACCTGCGCGACCAGCTGCCTTAAAGGCCAGGTGTTTTATTACTATGTGTTTTTACAATATCGTGTCGGGACAGTTACAAAATGGTACGTGTTTCCTGTTTGGTGATGATTTTCTGTAATGGTGTCGTATTTGTGTATCAGAGCAGATATCACGTTTTAAACTTTGTGAGGAGGTGACAAACCAGGCGCGACGCAATAAAGCACACAATCGGGTTCTGGAAGTAAAAACTCATTCATTTTCTCCATAGGGAAATTTTTAATGATAAACATTTTAAAACAGACCTGTTGTGAGTACTGAGGTTATTAATTGATGGTGAATGCTTTTGTTGAAGCCATCTTTTCACATTAATTCAACTTATTTTTAAAATTATCATGTTTAAAGGTGCTGTATGTTATTATTATTATTATTATTATTTATTTATTATTTTTTTGACTGTACTAAAGCATAAAAATACCATAATATGTTTGCAGACATTTAGGAAACATGCTAAGTTTACATACCTGTTTCTCTGGAAAAAAACAATGCTACAATCAGTTATTCCACTTTGAAATGTGGGTTCTGTGTCAGAATGTCTGTTTTTGTTTTGGTCTGTAGACTCTGCCCACTGCCAGTTTACCCAATAGTATTTCAACACCCCGGGGTTGCCAGTTGGCAGAAAACACAGCGTGTTCCAGACATGGAAGCCAGCAGTGGTGGAAAGAGTACAGAAAATTTGTACTCAAGTACAAGTACTGTTACATTGCTGAAATAATACTCAATTACAAGTAAAAGTACTGGCGTCAAAACGGTACTTAAGTAAAAGTACAAAGTACTCTTCTCAAAAACTACTTGGAGAACTAGTTACTTTTTAGCGGCGATATTTAATGAATTACCAAAAAATATTCATTCATATCTTCACTTATGGGTCCTAACGCTCTGCCAGATGCCCCAAGAAAACAACAAACTGTGCTAATATACATCCATTTTGTCATGTAATACTAAATAATTATAACCCTAACCTTTATCTCCATACTGAAAACCTAGATGGCCAGACAGTGATTCAGCTAAAATATTAGTGTCTGAGACACTGTGAACATGGAGACTGTGGACATCAAATTTTTAAATGCTTAGCTTAAATATATAATATTAATTAAATAGTGCTCATAAATGGCTGCTGAGATAGTATTCTCAAGTGAAATGAGTAGAGGCATGGACCCGGAAACAGCAGTCCTTACATCATGACTTAACAAGAGGATTCTCCGCAAGCCTTCAAACTGACGTCATCAGAGCGAGAACGCCATTCCAGAGCGGAAGCAAATTTTCAGTTTTTGCTTAAATATTACGACGGCAGACAATTTTTTTACCCGGTGTATTGACTTGCACGATTTAACTGTTCACAAGACTAGTAATGTGCACTAAAAAAGTAAGTAGGGTCATTTTTGATTTCATGACGACTTCAATCATTTTCAATACCATTGGCAAAACTACCACATACTGTATACTGCCATATAGATATTTTAATATTACAAATTTTGTCCATCCATTTTTTCAAGGGAAGCATTATTTCAGGCTTTATATGATGAAAAGATTTTAATATAGGCTTTTATTTACATATAAACATTGATCAATTACCATTACAAAAATCTCAATCTTAAACATTTGCTCATTCTGTGTATTTGTGTCTTTAAAATAGGGTAATTTTGTTGCAAAAGCTTACAGCAAAGAAGCTTGATTTAAAATTTGGTTTCAAACTGAATTGAATTTCCAAAAAAAAGACAAGTACACAGTAATAAAATTCTAAAACAAATGACCTCAATTCAGTTGAGGTATTCAAAATATGATGACACTGAAATTTTATAAGCAGTGAAGAGCCATATATGTTATTTATTTAGATAAATGGAACATCAGATGGCTTTGACCTGTAATGTCTGTACAATGTAGTGATGCAGTTAGGCAGACTAGGATATTTATTAGTGCTGTCAAACGATTAATCGCGATTAATCGCATTCAAAATAAAAGTTTTTGTTTACATAATATGTGTGTGTACTGTGTATAGTAATTATGTATATATAAATACAAACACATGCATGTATTTAAGAAAAATATGTTTATATATTAAATATACTTATATATAATATAAAATAAGAATATAAATATATAAATGTATATACATGTAAATATTTTCAAAATACATGCATGTGTTTGTATTTATATATACATAATAAATATATACAGT
>JAFVLL020039906.1:0-12696 GCA_021397915.2 Tor tambroides | reverse complement strand
CTAGAAATTAAGTGTTCCCAACTGAGCAAGCCAGAGGCGACAGCGGCAAGGAACCAAAACTCCCTCTGTGACAGAATGGAGAAAAAACCTTGGGAGAAACCAGGCTCAGTTGGGGGGCCAGTTCTCCTCTGGCCAGATGAAACCCGCAGTTCAATTCCAACCGTAGCCATGTCGGATTGTGTAAAGGGCTTATCTGATTCCTGTGGTCTTGTCCCCATGGGGCATTTTAATTTATAATTTAATGTATTTGTTATATTTGTGTTTTATTCATTATTATCAGGAGGGAAGAACCTTTCTGTTACCTCTTCCAGATTTTTCCCCTTTCAACATCCATTCAAGCACAACTCGGTATGCCACCACCCTGAGCTGACTGTAAAACAAATGCATAGATATAGTGAATAATATAGTTAAGCCGCGACACCTACAACGCTACAATATTTACACAAATATGGTACGTACCCCACAGACAGACCACCAGGTCCTTCAGGCCTTGGTAGATGCCTCCAGTTTATACGAGGTAAAGAGAATCCTAGTTTGAGTACACTTTGGCTCAACAAAGCCGAATGCTATTTCACACAGGAGCGCTCAGTTCTCTCACCATCAGCTTCAACAACTTCCAAATGTGGCATTCCAATCGCCCATTCATTGCAGCAAAGACTCTCAACCTCTGTTGGCATTCCTTCGCACGAGCACCACCACATCTCCTGAGGTCTCTGTCTACCTAGTTCTGTAGTTTGTGCTACTGCTGCTTCAGTCTCCTCCATCTTCCGGAGTTCCTGGTCGGTATAATCCGGTTCAAACAAATATGGCTGGCCTGAAAAACCAGTCTCTTCTTGGCTTATATTGAAATTCTCTGACATTGTTCTCTACAAAAATTATTAGTTTGTACTTCTAATTCGTGACCAGGGTTTTATTTCTGTCTCTCGTGAACATGCGTATGACAGTTAGCGGAAGTTACGGAAAAATGGTTATAACTTTTCAAATATGGACATGTTTCTTACAAAAATGCATCGATTCGCCAAAGGAGGCCTTTATTCACCCCCCGGAGCCGTGTGAGGCACATTTTATTATGGATGGATGCACTTTAATTTCTAGCGATTATCGTCAATTTGATTTCACAGATACTAATTAAACTAAACTGAGCTAGACAACGACATCTCTGAATTCAATAATGAAATGCCTTTAACTGAAAATTGAATGTTTAATCTTATTATTATACATATTATATGTATTATTATACATTACTGACACTCTGTCCTCCAATTTGATACTGTTAAGTGCTTTGACACAATCTGTATTGTTAAAAGCGCTATATAAATAAAGGTGACTTGACTTGACTTTATTGGACTTCTTTTGGACTGTTTAACAAAAACACCCGCCCACTGCCATTATACACCTTGGAAGAGCCAGGACAATTTTTAATATAACTCAGATTGGATTCGTCTGAAAGAAGAAAGTCATATACACCTAGGATGCCTTGAGGGTGAGTAAACCATGGGCTAATTTTCATTTTTGAGTGAACTATCCCTTTAATAACTGAAAATAAAGAACGGAGATGTTTAATGGTAGAAAGACTCTTGGAGGACCCTGAAGATGTGTTATATTTTGATGACAAAACATTTATAAGTAATTACAGACATAATATTACAGTTAGCACAGGAACTGCAACCAGCATTACAGAGACCAACAAAGCATCACGGAGCATATCCGGTTGTAGTGCAAGTGACTAATGCCTTTTTTTTTTTTGCAAAAGGCGATTTTTGAAGTGAAGTAGCTTCTATTGCAAAAATTTCACAACCTGGTTTGTCTAAAAATCTAACAGAAGTGGCAAAGGCAATCATTTCTTTAGCACCCACCTACATTAGGTTTCCAAGAGGAGATGAACTTTCAATTATCAAGACTAAGTTTTTTGATCGAGTAGAATGGCAGGAGTTATAGGACTAATGGATGGCTCTATCTTTCCAGTGAAAGCCCCTAGTGGTGAAGATGAGGCAGCATATGTCTGTCGAAAAGGGTATCATGCCTTCAATGTACAGACCATTGGGGATCACAGTATGATTATAAGGAACGGAAGGAAGGAAAGGAAAGGAGGTGACTTGTGGCCAAGTATGGTGACCCATACTTGGAATTTGTGCTCTGAATTTCACCCATCCTACACACACAGCAGTGAGTAGTGAACAAACACACACACACACACCCAGAGCAGTGGGCAGCCAATGCTGCAGCTGCCCAGGGAGCAGTTGGGGGTTCGGTGCCTTGCTCAAGGGTCTCACCTCAGTCGTGGTATTGAAGGTGGAGAGAGCACTGGATATTCACTCCCCCCACCGACAATCCCTGCTGGACCTGAGACTCAAACCTACAACCTTTGAATTACAAGCGCGACTCTCTAGCCATTAGGCCATGACTGCCCCAGAGACATCCCATAAGACATTTAGGGCCAGTTTTACTAACAGCTTGCACCAGCGTAAACTGTCTTTTGGCTTTAAAATAGTACTGTCCGGATTTACTAAAGACGCGCAGTGACGTATTAGCACTGAAAAGGTGTGGACACAGTTATTTTTGTGCCTGACCTTATTGAGTATGCATTTGTAGGAGTTTCCCTTTCAGAGGCAAAATTTATGGGAAGAGAATATTAAAATGAATCACACAATGAGATTGTCACACTTCTTGGACTTTTGTGTTTGTTTTCATTTTCATCCCTCGTGTTCCTTGACCTAGTTTCTGTCTCCCCTCTGTCGTCATCATGTGCAGGTGTGTTTTGTCTATTATCCTCATTTCACGAGTTCACACTTACGTATAATCAACTGAGTAAAGGTTATGCATATTTGGCGTGCTGTCCAGGGAGAGGGCTCCAAGCTTGGTAACTGTGTGTTCACACCAGACGCGTAGTTGGACACTTGAACATTTTGAGTTTACTCGCTTCATTCGCGCGTGAAATTCGCGTCATTCGCGCATGAAATTCACTTCACAACAGACGCGAATTCGCGTCATGGGAGGGGCTTCTGCCAGGCAGCTCCAGTCTCGTTGCGAAATGGCTGACACATCAACTCGTGAGCAGGAAAGTAGTTGTAAAATACGGCGAATAAGCTCAATTTGCCGGCTTTAGCTAGCTTGTAGTCTCAATATGTGTATATATATATATATATATATATATATATATATATATTGCTCAAATTGAGTAAAGAGCGTTTTTTACAACTTACCAGATTGTCCGACCTCCTCACTCACTTTCTTCCAAGCAAGATCCTTTTTATTCCTGTTTCTATAAAAGTACGAAGATGTATCGTACAGCTCCGGGTATCCACATACAGCGACAATGATTTTGTCCTCCATTGTTGTTTTGGATTTCTGCCTCAGCTCGCTACGTCATAATCACATCACTACTATCAAGCTCCTGATTGGTTAACGCGGAGCGAATTTTCGCCAAAGTTCAGATTTTTCAACTCGCGCGAATCACGCGTTACGTGCGTTAAACGCCCGAAACGCTCAATTCGCGCCGCCTCATTCGCGCGAATCGCGCCGCAGGATGTCTATTCGCGTCTTTGCATTGACTTAACATGTAAATCACTCGCGCTTAACGCTTCATTCGCGTCTGGTGTGAACACACCTTAAGACTCCCGAGCCCGGGGCACTCCCCCTGTCCGTGGAGAGGGGTCTGAGCTCGGTGTTTAGCCCGGCCTCAGAACGCTCCCCCAAAGATGCAATTAGAGCAGGACAGTAGCCAGAGATGGGCATTTATAACCCCCCAAAATTTGCAAGACTTAAGATTAGAGGGGTGCTGGACGTCGCTTGGTGTAGAATCGTTGTGGTGGTATCAGAAATATAAAGTGGCTTTTGCAGAAGAGAGCACTGCTGCTGCAGTGGAGTAATACAGAAAAAGGGCTCCTGCGGGAGCGGGCACTACTGCGGCAGTGAGGAAATACAGAAGGGGCTCCTGCGGGAGCAGACACTGCTGCGGCAGTGGGGAAAAACAGAAAAGGCTCCTGCGGGAGCGGACACTGCTGCGGCAGTAGAGAAATACAGAGAAGGCTCCTGCGGGAGCGGCTACTGCTGCGGAAGTAGAGAAATACAGAAAAGGCTCCTGCGGGAACAGCTACTGCAGTAGAGAAATACAGAAAAGGCTCCTGCGGGAGAAGCTACTACAGTAGAGAAATACAGAAAAGGCTCCTGTGGGACCAGACACTGCTGCGGCAGTAGAGAAATACAGAGAAGGCTCCTGCGGGAGCAGCTACTGCAGTAGAGAAATGCAGAAAAGGCTCCTGCAGGAGCAGACATTGCTGCGGGAGTGGGGAAATACAGAAAAGGCTCCAGCGGGAGCAGACACTGCTGCGGCAGTGGGGAAAAACAGAAAGGGCTCCTGTGGGAGCGGACACTGCTGCGGCAGTAGAGAAATACAGAGCTCCTGTGGGAGCGGCTACTGCTGCGGCAGTGGGAAAGAAAGATAGGGGCTCCTGCGGGAGCAGACACTGCTGCAGCAGTAGAGAAATACAGAGAAGGCTCCTGCGGGAGCAGCTACTGCTGTGGCAGTAGAGAAATACAGAAAAGGCTCCTGTGGGAGCAGACACTGCTGCGGCAGTGGGGAAATACAGAGAAGGCTCCTGCGGGAGCAGACACTGCTGCGGCAGTGGGGAAAAACAGAAAAGGCTCCTGCGGGAGCAGACACTGCTGCGGCAGTGGGGAAAAACAGAAAAGGCTCCTGCGGGAGCGGGGTGTTGCTGGGATGGTTGAAGTGGAGATGAGCCGCTATGGGTGGATTTGGTGGTGTTAAAGTTTCTCTTAACCACACAAAAGGAAGAAAGTATTGAAACAGCTAACCAGCCAAGCGGCATATCGGCTGGTAACTTTAGACACTTTGAGAGAGGTGCCTAGCAGTACGCACTTCACATATGAATTAAGTTGCAGGTTGCACTTGTTCAATAATAATAAAGCCTTAACTTTTTGTTTGTACCTATGATTGTTAATCATTTACTGTTGGTCTACTGTGATCAACAGTGAAACTTTTCTCTTCCACTGTTGATCTTATCCACAAAACAAAAATTAATCTTATCCGTCTCATCTATCCATTTATCGAAATGCAATGTGTAAATTAAATACAGGTAAAATGCTGGTGAAAAATACGGAAAATTTGAAAAATTTCAGTGCATTCTATGCACTTTTGCGTCATGATTCCATAATGACATTAACATCCAATGATGTCGCAACGTCATTTAACAACTTTTAGCAACAAATGACCTGCCTTAGCGATTTTTACCTGAAAAAATTATTTTGGCAACACTGGTGGCCTGCGCCGCTAGCATCTGAAAACAGAAGCTGGAGGCCCGGCTGCATACGGCACTGCGGCCGGAAGATCCACGGTGAAATTCTTAGCCGAAGCGGGAAGTAAGTGAGGCTTTGCTGCAGTGAGAACTGGGGGAGCAGCCCAGGCCGTTGAAGGCCTATTGCTGCGACCCAGTGTTCAAGGAGAGCCGGGTCTTGTGTGGGACAATGGTGGTGTCGAGCGAGGTGACTTCAGGGTTTTGCTCGATCTATTGGCCGCCTTAGTGGCTGGAGTGGATTTAGGAGTGAGGTTGGCTGATTTGCGGGGTGACGAATAGATTGTACAGATCCGCTTTGTTCTCTGTGAGAACGTTGTGTCAGAATTAATGAGCATTTTCCTCAGGCTTAAATACTGTCCACTTCCGATCGGAGGAATTGTTGGCGTGGTCGAATGATACGAGGATGCCGGGGAAGTTGGAAGTTTCGGCAGTGGAGGTGAGGTTAAGCCTCGGCGTCAGGGAAATCGTGTGGCTGGTCGAGCAGAGCGGCGGCCACGATGGAGCCTGGGGCTCGGCGGCGATGACTGGCGGAGAAGGAGTTATCCTGGGGCCGAGGATTGCTGCGGAGGATCCAAAAATCCAGAGTATTAGTCTCTTATAATGGCAAAAGAAGCGAACCGAATGCTGAAAGTCGAGAGATAATGAAGGTAGGACATGCTTGATTATTTATAGAGGTTCTCTCTTGCGCTGATTGGATAAATGGTAAATTACTAATGATGAATTGGCCGTGTTAATTATCTGTGCGTGCTCCTCCCGAAATTTGTTTATAAAACATCACTTACTCTCCCATACAAGTTGTAGTCAGTTCAGGGTTTCTTGGTCCGGTCTCGTCAACATGTACGTGTGTTTTATGCCTTTCTGTTGTGGATTACCTTGTGTGGATAATATTAAAGACTTTTACTTTCATCCTCATCTTTGTTTGAGTTCATTCTACACAGCACCGTGACAGAGATTTACTAACGTTTGCACTCGTCAAATTACTGGTATTTGCGGCATTATTTAACGCCAAAAAAAAACATGTCTTAAACTATTTTGTATGTAATATGTAATATGTATATGAGATGTTGCATCTGTGTTCTTTAGTTTGCACATTGTTAGTAAATCACCCGCAGAAATTTTCACATCCATCGCCGGTGTTTTGGAATTGCGCTCTATCGCTAATTTAGTTAAACTGGCCCTTAGTGGCGAGGTGGCCTGGGTCAACACACAATGCCTTGTAGCAAATTTTCTTAAAAGGGAATCGTATATAAATAATTGCAATTAATTATGATTAATTACAATTATTTATATCGGCTGACAGTAATAACTGTAGCATAATTAAATTGCCATCATCTAATCTGTTTGTCCAGCGAACATTCCGTGTAAGTTCATATCAACTCTAAGAAAGGATATTTTCGTGGCCACAGAAAATACTTTCCTAAGTATTAATGCATTAGAGCATGTAGTAAGGATCAGAAATCGTAAAGGGACATTAATATGCAAGGCAGAATCAGAAACTCATGTAATTTGTGCACAAGAGTTTTATTAACTAAACACTAACATAAACTAGTCTAACAAACAAACAAACAAACATACAATCACTCATACATGGGGAAAGGGCAAAGTGGATGCACGAAGCTATTAGAGAAACCAGAGAATGCAGTTATGAAAAGAGCCCCCTCCTGGCAGGGGCGTCACTGATGTGAGAACTTTATCTGCTATAGAGAACACACCTCTGGGGTGTCAAAGAGCCAATGGAGCCCTGAACTTTTGGAGGGAAAGTTTACGATTCTTTGTCTCCATGCATGGGAATTTGCATATGAGCTGGATTGGAAGTTGATATACAAACTATTAAAGATTCTTAGAATACTTATATGTTGCATAGGTATCAACATTCACTCTCAATTAGATCATCCGAAGACGAATTGATAGAGTCCAAACATGGTATAAGTGGGGTAATATTAGCTAGTGATCTATCATAAGCGTGCATAAAACAGTACACAATACACAAGAACATATACAAGAACAGTAATAATATACACATTGACCTGAAGATATGTGTGTTCATTCAAAGAAAGGTTTTTTATGAATTAGAGAAGAGTCCATTTTTATGGCATAATGTCTCTTTCCTAAGGGGATATGAAGTGAGTGTTGCTCTGCCTGCATTCCTTTGAGCAATAAAACTAGTGTTATCAGATCGGTTGCCATGGAACCAGGGGCCTGGAGTCATTGACAGACATACTAGCACCCAGTATGTGTATTGGGTGAGGGGTCTGTGACTATTTGTTAATCTAATAACAAATCGATTTGTTAAATCAAATGCAAAATTGTGTGTCTGATTGGTCCAAATGCTTCAGCCTTCATTTTTAATACAAGGTAGGTTAGCATTACATTACAGATTTATTTAAATAAATAAATATTATGACATTAATAAATGTCAATAAATATTAATTTATTGTATTTACAAATAAATATAATTAATAAATATTTTAGTTCATCATTACAGTTATACTTCAATCATTTGTTTTTTGGTCCCATAGCCATTTTTTACTTTTTTGTGCCTTTTTGAGTTACTAAATTTAAACAACATAAATGTTATTTATACTGCTGTTTAATATACACCATTATAACTCAAATATAAGATTACTTATTATTAGACTTATTATTACATATTTAACATAACTTGTTATTTGTTCCTGACAAGCATACGATTATAACTTTGAGTTTATTTTATAACTTTGAATTTACTTTGTATTCGTAATACAGAAATACAAAACATTTATTATTATTCTAGTGACGTTAATGCATATCTGGAGGAAAGTGTACAAAATGGTTGGCTGCTAGGGGATTCAGGATATCCTTTGAAACCACTCCTGACTCCTGTGATTAATGAGCAAACACCAGCAGAAAATCGGTATGCTATTGTCACACACACGTAGGAACAGGGACGAGGAGACGAGGAACTTCTTCAAACGTGGAATTGATTGATACAAACACTTAGGGATCGCTGGCGACATGGAATCCAACACATGGAATGACGATTAAGACCAGACACAGAGGCAGGGAAACACAGGGCTTATAAAGGGGAAACTAAACTGATTAATTAATGACACAGGGCTGGGGACTAATGAACCAATGAAGAAAAACGAGGACAGGAACAGGAACTAGCCAAATATGGGCACGAGAGGAGGGGAAACACGAGACAGAGAGACAGGACTGACTTTACTCCCCCCTCCTGGAAGGTGCGTCCCGCGCCTTGCAACATCCATGGGGAGGGGGGATGGGCGTTCTGGAGGCCTCCAGGAACCAGGAGGCAGGACTACCGGCCTCCAGGGCAGCGCCCGTTCCGGGACTCAGGGTGGAGCAGGGGGCTCTGGCGGCCATGGCGGAGCAGGGAGCTTGGGCGGCCATGGCGGGTCCGCCTCCGAGACCGCGGCCCCAGCCCCCGCCTCGGCCTCTACGGTGGGAGCCCTACTACCCCCCCAAAAAAAATCCTTGGGGAAAGTAGGGGCTCTACCTGGCTGGCACACTGGAGGAGCGGACTCTTGGGGGTGCTCTGGAAGCACGGACTCTTGGGGGCGCTCTGGAAGCGCGAACTCTTGGGGGCGCTCTGGCAGCGCAGAGCTGGATGGGACCAGCAGAGACGTAGGAGGGCGCTGTCGAGGAGCTGGCACAGGAGGGCGCTTAGGAGGCGCAAGGACAGCATAGCGCATTTGAGGGACCGGTACTGGAGGGCGCTCTAGAGGTGCAGGCACGGCATAGCGCATTCGAGGGGCTGGCACTGGAGGGCGCTCTGGAAGGCGCTTGCGAGGTGCGGGCTCTGAAGGGCGCTTGCGAGGTGCGGGCTCTGGGCTTGGGTGAGCAACGGCCGGCGGGCTTGCCATACTCACGGCCAGCGGGCCGGACTTCGGAGCCTCAGACTGTGGCAGGCTTGAATTCCCCGCGAATGGCGGGCGTGACTTCGGAGCCGCGGACGGTGGCGGACTTGAATTCCCCGCGAACGCCGGGCTTGACTTCGGAGCCGCAGACGGTGGCGGGCTTGACTTCGGAGCCGCGGATGGCGGCGGACATGACTTCAGAGCCGCGGATGGCGGTGAGCTTGCGTGGGCCACGAACGGCGGCGAGTGAGGGAGAGCCGCAGACGGCGGCAGACATGACTTCAAAGCCGCGGACGGCGGCGAGCCTGAATTCCCCACGAACGGCGGGCTTGACTTCGGAGCCGTGAACGGCGGCAGGCTCGAGAGAGCCACAAGCGGTGACGGGCTTGGGAGAGCCGCGAACGGCGGGCTTAACTTCGGAGCCGCGACGGCAGTGAGCTTGCGTGAGCTGCAAACGGCGGCGAGTGAGGGAGAACCGTGGACGGCGGCAGACATGACTTCAAAGCCGCGGACATCAGCGGGCCTGAATTCCCCGCGAACGGCGGGCTTGACTTCAGACATGACTTCGGAGCCGCGGACGGCAGCAGACATGACTTCGGAGCCGCAGACGGCGGCGGGCTCGGGAGAGCCGCAAACGGCGGCGGGCTTGGGAGAGCCGCGGACAACGGCGGGCTGGTTCTGGCTCGGGGCAGGACACTCTCCAGACACCGGAGGATCCCCTCCCTCCAGCATAGTCCCTTGGTGTCTGGGAGGTCCACGGGACGATGAGAATTGGCCCCGTGCCAGAACAGCGAGAGGATGGTGGTGTCATCAAGGGCCGTTGCCGCGGTGAGCCTGCAGAACTCCCTGGAGAACTCGGGGAACGGGAGGTCTAGGCGAGAAAGGGCAATGAAGCGCGCGACGGTTTCCATAGCCACGGGAGAAAAAACTAGGAACAACAAAAAACTTTTCAAAAACAGGGAAAACAAAACGAGGGAGGAGGAGCGCCGCTTGCTTCTGTTTAGGTCCGGTCTTCCTTTTTTTCTTCTTTTTTTTCTTTTCATAGTAAGGAATATTTAATATCAAAAACTCAGGAAATGTGGAGAACACGCACACACACTAAACATAACTGAGATCGGACACAGAGGCAGGGAAACACAGGGCTTATAAAGGGGAAACTAAACTAGATAATTAATGACACAGGGCTGGGACTAATGAACCAATGAAGAAAAACGAGGACAGGAACAGGAATTAACCAAATATGGGCACAAGAGGAGGGGAAACACGAGACACAGAGAGACAGGACTGACAGATATATGGATTTAGAACTTTAATTGATTGACCTCTTTTGTTATACATCATACTGTACAATACAAGCAATAATATTGTAACAAGAGCCACTGCCCATTATATTTTATCGTGTTTACAGATACAACCAGGCACATAAGAAATGTAGGTCCAGACAGGAGCGTCTCTTTGGAGTTTGAAAGAGCAGGAATTTTAGAATACTCCCTATATAGACATTATTTAAAGTAAACAGACAACTACAAATGGCTAAAGTGAAAATGCTTTTTATATATTTTAGATGGAGATGCCATGACACTAGTGGAGGTTACCTCCAATACTCCCCAGAGAAGGTTGTTCTTTTCATCAAAACCACAGCTGTCTTGCAAAACGTGCAGAATGGCAAAACTGCCTGACCCAGAAGTGGATGTAGCAGAGGAGGATGAAGCAATACCTCAACCACAAGGACATAACCCAGGGTTCCACATGAGGAATCAGCTTATTCAAAGATTTTTTGCAAATTATAAACGAGTGTAGAATACCCCAAAATAAGAAAACAAACATAAAAAACCCAAACAACTAAAAGTACTTTAGCAATAGATATTATTTACACTAAATGAAAATAGCATATTTTTGTAGCGATAGATGCTATTTATACTAAGTGCAAATAGAGATGGATGCTATTTACACTAAGTGCAAATAGCTATAGATTCTATTTACACTTAAAATAGCAAGATTTTCTGCTATTTATACTACTTATTGCAAAAAATGGCAATTATCTTCTCAGTATTGTAGTACATTCATAAAACTGTACGTAATAACGTATTGAGTGTAAATTATAATTTTAATTCAAATTATTAAATGGATGCCACCTAATTGGGACAATAAAGCCTCCCTACATGTTGTTATGAAAATACCCCAAATCTCAAGAAAATCACATACAAACCATATACTATCGTAATTGTGTGTTTATTATTTGGATATTTTGTGGGTACAGAGGTTTCTCTGTGTTTGTTGTGGTCAGATATCAATGCGGAAGAGTGAAGGAAACATGTGACAGAATGAGGTGGGGCGGGATATGAGACGGGGCGGGATATGAGACGCAGTTATGATTGATAAACGATGGCCAAATTAGGTCTCTCAGTCATAACATGACCACGGAAGAGTAAACACACAGAGACAGCCCAGGGAGCTGCAAAGTTTCATCAGATCGCTTAAATCAGTGGAAAATGAATAGAAATGATGATTCTTTCTGAAAAAATATGAAGTAAACATGAGAAAATATATCTATATATCTCCATGTATATGCATCTTTGGACTATAAGCCCTTATTGATGCTGTTCAGTGAAGCTATGTGAACACAAATAAACCGCTGCAGACGTGACTGAATATGAATGCATCGTGAATTTCTATTCCAAAAATGACACATACAGATTTATTATTTTGCACTCCTGACATAAATTACTAAATTACTGTCACTGCAACAATGTTTTATCAAAACAGTGGTCAAATATCGAAGCTAGAGTCTTTAATCTTTCTAATGATGTGCAGTTTGTCCAGATCAAGTAAGAATGTGATGTTTAACGTGCTGTTAAAGTGAAACATCAATAATCTGAGGCCATCGCTGATCTTTGACAGCTTAGGGGTTAAAAACATATTAATGGCAAAAGTCTGATTACACTGTAATTAGCACAAACTAGGCTACAATAATATGTGAGTAGCATGTGTAGTAAGTGAGACTCACGTCACCTAAGACGTTGTGATTTTTGGATCACACGTCACCTTGGTTATGAGTATATCAGATGACCAATTCTCACCTCACTTAGTTTAGTGCACCAGTCAACGACTGTTAATTTGACAATGTGGGCATGTTTCCCACAAGCTGGTTAACAATTTGAATTTCACACACTGGAGGGAGCTGGTCAACTGATTTATCTGAAAGATTGGTGGTTTAGCTAGCTAGTAGAGCCTTGGATCATCAACACAAAGAAGACACAATTGTAATAAGATTAATGAAATTTATTAACAATAGATATGCAAGAGTAAATACAACAACTAGTAATGATACCAATAAATGAATATGCACTGCTAATAGATAATAATAGACAACTAAATATGAATGAAGATACCAAATAAATTGTTGCGACAAATAAACAGAGTGAACATAGAATGGCAGAATGCAATGCTGTTGAGCTGAATGTAGCAATGGAAGAGATTTCTATGGTAATGTTGCTTATGGGAACCACTTAATGGCTCTGGTG
>JAFVLL020039905.1:0-14086 GCA_021397915.2 Tor tambroides | reverse complement strand
AAACATTGAAAATGATTGTTATTTTGTTCCTCATGTGTTCATTATGTTGGAAATGTGTCTCCAAATGGAGTTCTGCAGTTATGACATTTAAAAATGCATTTCCTAGTTACATTTATGATGGGTACATTTTCCACTGAGGTAAAGTCACTGAGCTTTAGTTTTTTTTGCATTGGGATTTAAAGCCTACATTATGCTGGAACCATGTATCGTTGCTAGTTGTTGCCTCTATTTAATTGATTTTAGTAGTAAAAATGGTTAACATTCAACAAGTAAAAACTAGCTTTAGTAAATGTTATTTTCAGAGCCTTTTTGAAAAAGAATGTGAAAGAATAGCAGGAAGCGAGAGTTTCATGAAAGTACGTTTTAGTCTACATGAAACAGTGAGGATGTGTGCTTGATACAGTATGTTCATGCACAGCAAGAGAGAATTTTTAAGTCTGCCAAGTCTAAATATTATTAAAAGTTTATAATAAACTTCTCTTTTCTACCAAGTCCCCTCTGCGGATTGTCTTAGAGCGCTCTCGTCTTATCTGTCTCCATAATTCATTTGGGAAATTTTCAAAAATCATGCCTATTTTTAACGTACGAAACAAGGAGGAACTAAATCAAGTGGGGCTTTTAGTAGCTTTTAAGTCCAAGGCCAGAATTAACTAGAAAAGGTAGGGAAAAAAATTATAACAGAAATTCTGACAGAAATTTACACATTAAAACATGCCCATGGGCTGATATGGTGGACAGTGGCATCCATGCTGAAATCTACAAAAATGAGCCCAGATAAACTCTACAAAAAGCAATCAGAAGATAAAGAGATTGAACCGGAGGTGGCGATGGAAGAAGCGCACATCTGCGTGCTCCGGGTCTGCCGAAAATGAACAAAAGATTAGCTAATTTACACGAGCAACCCCATGGCTTTAAAGACCACGGCGTTTGAGGTTTTCAGAACAAGTGTGCAAATTGAGCAGCTGTGAGGTTTTGCAGCCACCGTCTACGTGAGAATCTGGAGGTGACACAGGCAAGATATGATTGATGTGAAAGCAGGCAGGGTTTGCACCGCTGCTCTCTCTGAATATTTAATTAAAACCCCACATACAAAAGCAAGATGATGTCAAAGGTGCGCTTCTGTTTTCTGCTTCCTTTGAACCCCGCTTGGTTTGCCAGTTCTCTCTTTTTCCTCCTTCACTTCACTCCATAGCCCTCCCTCCCCTGTCTTTTGCTTTTTTCTCTACCGATTTCTCTCCGATCAAACTCAATCAGCGGCCTGCATGCGCCGCGCCGGCTGTTATTGTAGCTCGCAGGTGCGATGGAACCCCCGCTCAGTGGGCCTGACCTCCTCTGCGTTCTCCTCCACTCTTCTAGAGCCAAATAAAGACATTTTCTTTCCTTCTCTCCTTGTCTGCTCTCATGCTTTCACTCTCTCCGGCCCTTCCAACACCAGACAACCATGTCACGTTGCTAACATGCTGTGGACAAGACCCTGAAATGATTTTGTGCCGCACCGCAAGTGTGCTATATACAAGTGGAAAGTAAACTCCATCAAAAAACACCCTGTAATGAATAGATGCCTCCAGCTGGGGTAAAAACCAGCAATGTGAAAACCAAAAAGAATACAGCATGCAGGTGTAGCTATTGTTCAACACAGCAAATGTAAAAATGCAGTGGGGAGACAAAAATTAAATACATTAACAACAATAATATTTTCTTCACTACACTGTGGCAATATTCTCATGACACAATCTGCTATTTTTATATTTATTTACTTTTCACCTGAATATTTTGGGAAAAACATGACTTAAATGTAGGCAAAACATCCTAGCAATTATGCCAATGCACATTATTTCTATTTAAATAAAAAACAAAAACTCAGAACAAAGCTATAATATAATTGCATGAACCACCTTCCATATATACAGCATATATACACCTTCCATACAACAGCAGAGAATTCATGTTTTCAAATTCCTGTTTATAACTGGCATACTATACATCTTGGATAACTCCAAAAATGGGGCAAATGGCACATAAAAACAAAACCATCTGTAGTTGGTCACTTTACATGTCTGTTCCTGTCTAAGTGGCCTGTTCCTGGCCACAATAAGCTGCAATGAAGACCAGATTGTATGCCATTTGGTCAAATGTCTAATTCCCATCGATAGTAAGTTCACTTCAAAGGTTTGCTCCTAAGGCATTTCCAACCTTTTCCCTCTGTAATGATCCATGATTTGTAAAATCTCTGCCTTATCCCTTCCAATTTCTCTACTAACAAATTCAGTGTTATTCTTTGGTGTAATACTAATATTCTCCCTCGCACACACTCTTCCCTGAAGACACCTCTTCTCCAGATGCACATTGACCCTGCTGCTCTGGGGCTGGTAGGAGGGCTTGTTCCTCAGATTCGCTCCACTGAACATGACTGACATAAACCACATAGACTGTAGGAAGGAGACGAGAGGGAGAGAGAGAGAGACTGAACAAGCAAGACCTGAGATATTAAACGCTGTAGTTGTGAGAAAGAGCTAGAACAGAGTGGGTGTAATTTATGATCAATAGCGTTCCTCAAATTCCATTCTAATTAGAGCTCTATTTACAGTGCTGCTGATTCTTACAGCTGTATGAGTGAAATATGCCATAAACAACATACAGGTCATTTCAACTGCACACAAACACACACACGCACACACGCACACACCTCATTGACAGAGATAATAGATACCCATACAAACACTACAGACACTGAGCAAGATAAATATAGAGTGAGGAAGAGATAGATGGAATGATAGAAAGTATGATAGACAGAACAATACAACAACAGATAGAACTAGAGAACGACAAATGCATAGACAAAATGATACATAGAATGAGAGAACAACAGAGAAGGACAGAATGATCGATAGGTAGAACAATAGACAGAAAGAATGAATGAAAGAACAACAAAAACAGAGACAGAATGATTGATAGATGTTAGATAGAACAACATAAGGACAACAATAATATGACAGATAGAACGATAGACAGAACAATCAATAGATAGATAGATAGATAGAACAAGAGAATGACAAATAGAATGATGGATTCATAGAAGGATAGACAGAAGGATAGATAGGGTGAGAGAACGATAAATGAAAGAACAATAATACAACAGAACAAAAGATAGACAGCCAGAATGACAGAACAATAGATAGATAGAACGATAGATAGCTAGACAGATAGATAGATACAGAATAAGAAATCCACAAACAGAGAGAGAATGAATGATGAGAATGACAGAAGGAAAGAACAATAATATGAAAAAACGATCAATAAATAAAACGATAGAACGATAGATAGATAGAACGATAGATAGAATGATAGACAGACAGACAGACAGACAGATAGATAGAATAAGAAAACGACAAATAGAGAGAGAATGATTAGAAGGATTGAAGGATAGATAGAACAAGAGAATGACAGAAGGATAGAACAATAATATGACAGAACGATCAATAAATATACATGGAACGATAGATAGATGTTTTCAATTAATGCACCCTCAATGGAGACAAAAAATGTATTTACTGAATCAAACAGACATGACAACATATGAACTAAACTGACAATGTCATGTGTGTATGTGGGTGTGTGTGTGTGTGTGTGTGTCTGAGAGAGAGAGAGAGAGAGAGAGAGAGATGGAGAGATGGTTAAATCCACCTTGTCAATGCTGCAGTGTAAGTTTATTACAGTAAGATTAACGGCGGTTCAGGAGGCTAATGCCTACTAATACATCAGCACTGTTTTAGCACAACCCAACACTCTCCCAGTCAATACAGAGCCTGAGAAATGGAGAGAGGGCAGCCAACCACAACCACAGACACAGGCAAAGGAGAAAGAAAGGTGTGAGAGCACTTGGAAAAAATAGGTAGAGCACAACATAGTATGGCACAGTACAGTAGTGTATAGGAGCTGACTGTCAAGCTCCAAAAAACAAGAAATATCATAAAAATACGACATGCGCTATACTATTTCTACAGCCATATGATAGCTTTATGTGAGGAGCAGACAACAGTCGACCACATATCTTCCGCTCCGCCATTCAAATCTAGCGCATTAATTATACATGCCAGAGCATCTTTGTTTACATAAGCGAAGCACATTGATCGTTCTAGACACTATATCAGGAGAAGAAGAGACAGCACAAAGTACTTGTAGGTTTGAATATGAAAAACTGAAAGAGATTTAAAAATGAATCGGACATTTACAGACATACCCCAATTTCTTATGAACATATCTGCTAAATGATTGTGTAGTATATTATAGCATAGCATAGAAAAGTACATAGTATCTAGTGAATATAGTCAACTTCATTCCTGTCAAGAACCAAATTGTGCTCATAAAATGACTACAAATACAAGTCTTAAGGCGCAGTTTTAAACACGGCCATGAATCAAGTACACATTGTTGCATACTAATAAGACATTAATGGAGTTTGTTCATTTCCACAGTGCAAAGCCCGTAGAGCCCGAGCGGTGTATTGAATCCGGATAGGAAATGGGAGCCAGTTCCAGCTGGCTGGACATAGTTGAGTTCTGTATTGATTTTCAGGGGGAGTTTGAAGCCCTCAGACACCCCGCACAGTAATCCTGGCTCAGGAAAGCATCTACCATCAGTGGGCCACTGAAGTGTGTGTGTGAGCACAGGGCCTGTGGGATCTCTGACCATAAACATGGGGAGCTCACTCACCATCTGCATGGGTTGCTGGGAAGATTTCTCCGCTTTCTGTCAAAAATGTTCAGCACAAATTGAATAGTCCAGTTACAACTTTTCCCGCTCTGCTCCCTGGATACTGGGAAGCAAGCACTAAGAATCATTCAGCCAAAAGCCCTATTTGGATGGGATTAGTTTTCAGGACACATGTCTGTAAAGCAATAGTTACCGCTGACATATGTTTAGTGTCAATTCATACCGGATAAGCAATGGGTGTAGAAAATCAAAACTGATCCATACAAAATGTATTTAGCTGTGCCAATTAGCTATGCAGGAAATATCAAATCAATACTGTATATACAGTATCTAGGGAGCTTGATTTGAAATTGATTAGAACTTCAAGCAAAAAGTAACAGAATTATTGAAATTAGTAATATTATATGTCACTTAAATGACGAACAATCGGTTTAGGTGCTTTTCCAGTTTTTCTAGTATGCAATTACAAACATTTCCATTGTTTTTAGTCTCTTTTTATTTTCTGGAAAAACTGTTCTGAACCACTTTAGTTTTTTCCCCTTCACAATGAATGTTTGTGTGACATTTATTTAGCTAAATTCGAACAAAAATGCCACTAATAATGCCCAAGTCTTTTCTAAATCTGTATCACTCTTTGATATGCTATTGGTCATATCAAAGCCCTATTTTTTCATAGTTCTTCTAGTTCAACAACTTTTAAATCAGCTGAGGTTCAAAGTCATACACCATGCACCATCTTTTCAATAAAAAAAACAAAACACTTCACATCCAAGTATAGATCCCCTAAAAATAAAAATTCTGTCTTAATTTACTGACCCTTATGTTGTTTTAAACCTGTATGAACGACTTTATTGTGTTTAACACACAGGCCCGGTTTCATAGACAGGGCTTAGCCTAAGCCAGGATTAAGCCATAGATCAATTAGGACATTTAAGTAATTTTTATAAACATGCTTTAGAAAAAAACATTACTGGTGTGCATCTTAAGACAAAACAAAGGCACTGACATGTTTTAAGATCAGTTAGTGCAAGTTTCTTTCAGTTGAAACAGCTCAGATTTACATTTTAGTCTAGGACTAGGCTTAAGCCTTGTCTGTGAAACCGGGGGTAAAGATATTTTGGAAAAAGTTTTAACTGTTTACTGAACAACAATGGACCACACCGACTTCCATTTTATAGACAAAAATGATTAAGACATTTTTCAAAATATCGTCTTGTGTGTCCTGATGTTTTGGAATGACATAAGGGAAATTCTATTTTTGGGTGTACTATCCCTTTTAAGTCCAAACGTGAAACACGTACTCTCATCTTTCCATTTTCTGGTGTCAATTCAGATATGACTACTATTATCTTTTCAGGTCATTTTATAGAAGGACAATACGTCTTTAAAATCACTGACATGGTCAATTTGACCAGAAAAGCTCTGATAATTATTGCATTACCCCATGTTCTATAAAAACTAATCCGGTCCGAATAAGACTGAAGATCAATTTCAGCTTAATTTTAGCTTTTAGCTAAAGCTTTAAAGTGATGAAGAGGTGCCTTAGATGATGACAGACGTGACCTGTGAAAGGACTGACAAGAAATAAAAGAACAAACCACAGACTTTTCTTAGCCACGATCATCACTGCATCCCTGAGTTAGCAAACTGACAGAAATGGGTTGTTGTAATGTACTTTATCAAGAGACTCTGCTGCTCCAGGCGGCTCCTTCTTTCCCTCTCTATTTTCTGCAGCTGATTTTAGTACATCTGTTCTCATTTGAAAGCACAATCACTTAATATCAATGATCATTAAGGTAAAGCTAAGACCACATCTTTGAGTGTTGCTAATATGAAGCAGTGTGAACAGAAAAGGCCTTTTTCTTAGACAGAGCGCGGCCTAATACAATCTTGGTTTTATCTTGATGTAAAGATACGCAGTAGACCCAAAGAGCAGCAAATATAATTCTTCCAAGAAGAGCCCTGCGGGGACAGTTTTTCAGCATATAGTTCAAACCCATGCTTCTGCCGAGGTTTTTCACCCTCTCAGCGTCATAACTGCACTGGTTTGGCTTCGCTTCCCACACAGAACATGTTCTCACACTTAATTTGTTTCAGGGGTGTGAGAGAAGCTTTTGCAATAATTTAGGCTTGTATATGAATGCTCCAAACAAACTTGGAGTTTGTGCCCTTCTTGATAAATAAAATAAAAAAGGTATAGTTTTATCTAATGGTATGATTCAGAGAATAAGGAGTCCTGTGATCAAATCCCAGGTTTTTTTTTTTTAAAGACATAAAATAGATTAAATACATAAAAATAAATAAATAAATAAATAAAATAGGTCAAAAGGTCAAAATGTGCTGCATCTGCTGCATGGTGCAATTAACATTACCATATATTTTTTCCTTTTGGCTTCAAGCTGGTGAGGAGAAAGCAATGAAGACAGAAGATCTAGCACAGGGTTGCACAGAAAAAGGACACATTTCATGTTCAGCAATTCACCTCTACTTAAAAAAAAAATAAATAAATAAAAATACTACTACTACTAATAGTAAAATCATATGGCTGATAATATCCTGTGAAAAACATAATGCATCAATTAAATATCCCATTCACAAAAGTCTTGCTGACTGAATAAATCACACTGATTTTGTCTTTATCTTCACTACTATAAAAAACATTTGGGGATGCCACAAGTCTATTTTTTTTTATGGACACCTCTCCAGGGATCTTTTTGAATTCTTTAAAATAATACATGTAGACTAAGATTCAGATTCACAGCACTTAGGTGTTTGTTATTCCTTTGTACTCTATCCGTCTTCGTTCACCCGTTGTTTCAATTTTCTGCCTCTTTAGTTTAAGATCAACCCCTACACTCTAAATTAAATCTATTTCATTTGAATCCAAATTGTTTCATTCGGCATGACAATGAATTTCTTTCTTTTCATCGGCAAGCCGTGAACGCAAACAAACAAATTGAG
Source organism: Tor tambroides (assembly GCA_021397915.2). Classification (NCBI taxonomy): domain Eukaryota; kingdom Metazoa; phylum Chordata; class Actinopteri; order Cypriniformes; family Cyprinidae; genus Tor; species Tor tambroides. Next base: position 6,412 of record JAFVLL020039905.1, on the reverse strand, counting down.
CAAGGAAACAACGAGTGAGAACAATAAGTGGTAATTATGAGGAATAATTACGCAGCTAATCCGATGAATAAGTGTATGACAATTAGTGTGGGGAGATGAATGGCTGCGTTGAGTTAGCGTCGTGCGGCCCCGCTGCGAGGTAGGTCATGACAGGTGGCTGGTGAAACAGGCCTGTCATTACAGCACACCTCCGTACCTCTCTCGGGAGGGGGCAGATTACCGGTAAAATCACACGACATTTGTTCGCAGTGTGAAAACAGCTAGCAGCGAACAGGTTAGCGGAGAACGTGTGACTGAGCACGGAAAAAAGCAGGTTTTCGTGCATGTTAATGATGAGGGTATCCACTTCCAGCCAAGAGAGTTCCGCATCAATATGGATGATCCATATGGTTCCAACTATATCAACATCAACATGATGACTTAACTTAATTTCTGAAAATAACTACTGACGACGAGGCGTATTTCATTAAACTATCAGTGTCAGTGCCTGTTTTTTCCTTTACAACCAAGCCACAAAAACAAACAATCAGGGTGTGAGGCTCAGAGAAATATCAACGTAGCTACGCCACCAAAGACATAAAATCTCACCGAACGCCCACTGTGTCCTGTAAACAAATGAGGGAATTTATTGCACACTCTGCCAAAGACAAATTAAACGAAAACAAAGCTTGCCATGGGAAAAGACAGTTAACGTTAGCAGACCGCTAAAATAAGCAAAACATCACAAAACAAAGGTGGCGAGCAGATGGGCGGTTTGAGTGCTACGTAATACATCAAGCTAGTTCACAGAGCAGCACTGAAATGCACAATAAAGCCACTCTGGCAATGCTCTTACCCTCGACAAGCCAGCGAACTCTAGCTATCTTACTAGTCTCAAGGGCCTCTGGTGCAGTTTAACCACTGTTAACCATGCTAGCGCAAACATGAGTCTCAAGTTAATCTTAGAAATTCATTTTTGTTGTTAACGTTAAGACTTTATGCTTCCTCTTGTGTCTTGTATAGATGTAGGGCAACTGCAAGCAGGAAGATAAAACGTTGCCGGCTCCCCTGCTATCCTGAGCACAAATGGCTCTATGCTTCCTTAGTGCCCCTAAAAAGACAAGAGGCAGCGCTCCAGTAGGTTGGCAGACCTTTGTGTTGTGTCAGCCAATGAGGGGGAGATGCAAAATGCTATAGGTGACAAAATTTGTGCCAAAGCTAGGGGTTGCCAATTGCATGCAATGATTATGCCAACAGGGAAAACCCTGTGCCCCCTGTAGTCGGATCAATGTCAGAAATGCAGAGGAAAGGATATCCAGTTGGCGTTAGATTAATGTTGCCTTCTTGGAAGTTGCTGCTTAGAGTTCAAAAACTGTTTGCAATGTTCAAGAGACTAGTAACTACTGCCAATATAGCTCATTAAACTACACTGCCAGTGGCTACATACTTCTTTATGTAGCTAAATGAGGTGTATTTTCATTTTATAAGTCAAAAATGGCGAAAAGCTTGTGAAGTGACTCTCAGAGTTCAATGTGGACTAACCTCATATATCGAGATGGAAACAGTGTCATTCATTCACAGACACACAGACTTATAGTGACATGTACTGACTGGCTGTTGTCATGTTTATTTCCTCTGAGTGATAGACTGATTCATTATTACAGAGCAAAAATGCCCAGAGCTTGTCAACATTTTATTTTGATCTTAATGTGATATCAATTTATTGGCCAACCCTAGTGCAAGTACCAGTGGTAGTAAGCTGCCATTTCCCAGGTCACCTCCAGATGGGACTAAACTTTTTTTTTTTTTTTTTTAAGTTTTTGTTGGCAGTTCAGATTTTTGTAAGATTAACCCTTCCACACCATTGATGGAATTTTCCAGGTTTCTGTGTTTTCACTGGTGTACAGTAGGAGGTACTATCATGCATCTTCTGAAAGAGTATTGAACTTCTGGATCAAAACACGGCGAAGAAGAAGCAGAAACAGGCGATCACGTATGTAAGCAGATGCATATGTAGAATAACATTATCATCAAGCATTAAAAAGCATATAAATCAAAACTGATTCATATGAAACTGATCTGGTGTTGATGGAAGTGACTGACTCCATCTATGTTTTGATCATCGTTCTGAATCTAATCGAGATGTAGTCTTTTACAAATACATGCTTTTCTCAGATTTTGTGCAAAATGTTCTTTTTTTCATGAAGCTTACCTACATTTTTTGTTTAAAATTAGAGGCCATGTTCTTTGTTTTGACATATTGCATGTTCAGATATTCACACAACAAAATATTCTGGGTGCCATTAAACTTTTGTGAAAATGTTCAAAAATGCTGATGGTGGCTGCCAACTTAAAAAAAAAAAACCACGCTGGTGGGGAAAGAGTTATTTATTAAAAGTGTTTGACCGGCGCCGAAAGCCTTGTGGGCAGCACGCCGACATACAGTGCCGCTGCGCTACGGGTGCAAGTTCGAATCCCAACTTGAGGACCTTTCCCGATCCCGCTCTCCTCTCTCTCTCCCACTTCACCTCCTGTCAGCTCTGATCTGTCCTATCAAAATAAAGGGAAATGCAGGAAATGCAGAAAATGCCAAAAATAAATCTTAAAAAAAAAAAAAAAAAAAAAAACTTGTCTGACTTTCCTCATTGGAAAACAAAAGATATCATGATGAAATATGCTGAGCACGCTTTTCCATGCACTTGCACTGAAAGAGGACCGGATATTTCAAGCTATAAAAGGAGCTAAAAGCATCAGATAAGTATCATAAAAGTGGTCCATACAATTTGCAGACTACATTCAAAGTCTTTTGAAGTCAATAGGTCAAAATTTAAGTACATGTACATTGACTATTTTGAAAAAGAGAGTCAATCAAATGGGTTTAGAACATAATGAGGGATATATTATATAGGTTGGTTGTTAGCTGCCAACATTGTCCTGTTATCTTGAATATCAAGGTTAACAGGGTTAATTGGTTCTACTGCATCCTACAACTTTTGGTCACACTGTGTTAGATTGAAGTGATGGGTCCACTGGGTCATGTTTTTTTTTGGCACCGACTAGCTACTTTCATGGCCGTCAATTAGATACCATTAAAGATGCAGAGATTGTGTGGACTATTACCAGTTCATGCCTCTCAAATGTGCTATGCTATGCTCTACCAGAGTGTGTAATTAGAGGAAGCGCTTCAGTCCACAGATTTTTCTTTCCTAGATGCACAGCGAGCCGCACAGCATGTTGTCAGTTTATTCATACAGGAATTAAGCAAGGCTGTCTTTTATACTACTCCTCGGCTTGCCTTGTTCTCTGCATGGACATGCATTACAATTCTTGCTTCTAACCTCCTTCCTCTGCCGCTATGGCCGTGATTCTTTGATCAGTGAATAGCACCGTGATGGGTACATTTCACAGCTGGCTCGATTCTTAATTCTGCCATAATTCTTTCAGTAATGTTGTTGTTTTGGTTGATCAACCCTCTCTGGAGTTTATCTAATAAGCAGTCAATAGTCTGCCTTGAAATACAGATTATCTCAAACTAGCATGAAAAAGAAACTGCCTGCTTAATACAAATATCATCATGGACCAATGGCACACATTAGGTCTCATTCACTAACCGTGTGAATGCACATATTTGGAAGCATAATCTGTGTACACAAATTTTTACTGTTTAGCTGAAATATTGTGTTCAAAATTCTGGATAAAATTTCAAGGCAACTCAAACCACATGTATGCAAAAATGTCTAAAAGGTCTAAAGGTCTTATATACACATTCAGTTATATGCTGTATTTTTTTTTTTTTTTGATAAATACACACATGCATACACACATAATATAAATTCAGACTCATCAACACTAGACAAATTTTTTTTGCACAAAGAAATTTATCTACACCACTTGTAAATGTATCAGTTTATCTGAGAATGATACACTTATTAGTGAATGCTACCCAATGGCTTTAGGATTTCTTAATTTCCCCTAAAATTTCCACTTGCAAGCAATGGAAGGTGCTAATCAGCAGGCTGACAGTCTGAATCCCCAGCAACCCTTGACCATTTTGCCCTTGAACACCCCAGGATGCTCCAAAAGGACTGTAATAAGTGTATGGTAAGACACTTTGGATAAAATCCATCTATCAGACACAGTCTACTTAACTCTGTACGCTCTAAAGAAAGTCGACTACTGTTCTTATTAAGGATATCAAAAGAACCGGTACTTAAGTACCAAGTGGGTTTTTTCAGTGGTATCAAGACTCATAGAACTTTGTGCATTTTTCACAGTTATTGGTATCAAATAGTATAACCCCCCCCCCATAACACATTTTAAAAAAAAAAAAAAAAAAAAAAAAAATCAGTCTGTATAAGTGCTTTCGCACCGTGTAGTTCTAGGAACTTAATTCTAGGAACTAGCCAGCAGGGTAGTTCCTAGTGAACCAATTTCTCCCTTAAGCCATTTTCCTGGTTGCTTTCACACCGGCAGCAGGAACTCTGAAGCGCCCATCTGCAACATCTTTATTCGCGGCATTTACAAACATCAACAACTGGTGAATGGAGGACGCAGTGATTGGAGCAGTTTTTGTTGTATGTCGTGAGTTTCATGATAATGGAGATGATTGAAACGCAATCGAAAGAGCATGAAAATCTGACTAAATCTCCTGTGACAACTTGCAGTGGTACATATCAATTAGGGATGTAACGATTACCGGTTTGATTATAAATCATGATAAAATTCCCCACGGTTAGTATTACCGTTTCATATTTTATTTATCATTAAAACCGTATTTGATTACCACGATTTGAACAACTCACGATAAATAAATACTGTCCAGCTTAAAATTACAGGGGGGCGCGAGGACGCTGACCTAAAGGAAGTGTTCTTAATCGCAATACCGCATTGTCCATGGAGTATACGGGAAACAGCTGTAATTCAGCTTTTCCATAAGCGCCACCTAGTGTCAGAGAGTGGATTTACAGAGACTTATATTTACATTCAGCCTGTGTGCAGTTTCTGTCTGGCCAAAAACAGGCTGAATTTGCATGCCCTGCTGTAAATTTTGACCGGTTGATGAAAAACAAGCTTATGTGGAATCTACACATTTAAATAAATTCAGATAAGTTATCTAGAATTATTTATGGAGCAGATAAAATACATATAATCACTTATTAATCAATTATCATTTTGACTTAACCTTTTTCTTTATTTAAAGGCTGAAATGTGAGGTTTACATTTTTATGAAACTTTTTCAAAGCTTTATTTTAACATTTACATTAGATATTTGAACATGCTATTAAACTGTTGTCAGTCAAGTTATCATTTAAAATCCGAACATCATTGGTAATGTTATTGTTTTAGTGATTATGCAAAAAAAAAAAGTCATCTTATTTGTTGTTTGTTGATTTTTAAATATGAAACTTGGTGAAGTGATTTATGTGTCGGTACTTTTTGAACATCTCCAGCACATTTTAACAATGCTGTGATAATACTGATAACTGTGATAATTTTGGTCACTATAATCGTGATAAGAAATTTTCATACCGTTACATCGCTAATATCAATGGAGGCTGAGAAAAGAACACAACATTGCAGACAACTGGTAAATGCTGTTATCACTGTTTTCCATGTTCATGGAGTAAATATTTTTACATGGCTTTTTAAAAATGCCGGGTAGCTGGTGTTTCGTATGCGTTTGGCCAATCAGCATATACTTGCGTCACTAGTAGTTCCTATAGAACTGTTTTAGACTCTACTCTGAAGTTGGAGCTAATTTAGTTCCCCCAAACGGAGTTCCTAGAACTAAATACATTCCTTCTGTAGTTCCTGCGGTGCAAACACGCCAAAAAGTGGTAACTTCCATCAATAGTTCTAGGACCTATGAAAAGATTCCTCCGCCTGCCTTATGTGATACAACTGAAAAACTGAATCAATAGCTAGCGCAGGACCAAAATGTACAAACATAGTAGCCTATAATAAACAGATTTCCTCAAATAAAAGTTGGTTAACATAAGCCAGCACATCACTTCTTGTGTTTGAAAACTAAATGTACATATGACAAATAGCAAAAATCGCAAGAAAAACTTGTGTATTTAAGGGTATTCTATTCTTGTATTCTAACTTGTATTTAAGGGTATTCTATTCATTAGGTTATCAATATAGGATGTGTCGTTGTCATTCATAACATTTCCATTTAAAACCGGTATGAAATTTAAAGGTATCATAGGTGATTGTCTTCAGAAACATTTTTTGTTATTCTGGTTGAAAGTCTCTTCACATCCTGATAGCAATCATTAAGTTAAGTGGTCTAAATGTATTTATCTGTATTTATATATTCTGTGGAAGGTGTAGGTCCAAGAAATGTTCGCCCAATCAAAACGCTCGGTCCGAGCGTTTTAATTTTCTCTCCTACCTGCCTGTCAACGTATGTATTTGCATACCTCTGCGC
>JAFVLL020039904.1:0-11095 GCA_021397915.2 Tor tambroides | reverse complement strand
GAATGGATGGATAGACAGATGATAGATGGTCATGGTCATGCCTTAACTTAGCAAAATCTCATGGGCATTTAATAATTTTTAACTTTTAGTCTGAGTTCAATCTCTTTTTTGGCTCATTTTATCTGTAAAAGAGAACCTCCCTAATAATTCTGCACATCTGAATATAAGGAGTTTTTGACTTCCAGCTTTCATGGACAATTATATATCACTTTTAAATGATTAAATACAAAATCAATAGTAGTTATTAAGATTGATATGGTTCGAAATTGGTAAAATGTTCTTGGAAAAAAAAAACATGACCAGAATATCAACTTGCCTAATAATTCTGCACGCGGTGTAGATAGATAAATAATAATAATAAATAATAATGTGATGTTTAACCCATCCAAGTGCACACACACAGCAGTGAGTAGTGAACAAATGCACGCACACACACACACACACTGTGAACACACACCCGAAGCAGTGGGCAGCCATTGCTCCAGTGCCCGGGGAGCAATTAGGGGTTTGGTGCCTTGCTCAAGGGCACCTCAGTCATGGTATCGAAGGTGGTGAGAGTGCTGTTCATTCACAATCCCCACCTTCAATTCCTGCCGGTGCGAGAATCGAACGACGACCTTTCGGTTACAAGCCCGACTCTCTAAACATTAGGCCACGACTTCCCCATATATGGGTATATGGGTAGGTAGAAATATTGGTAGGTAGTTGGATGGGTAGATATATGGATAGATACTGTAGGTAGTTAGATAGACTGTACAGTGGGTTGGTAGATAGTTGGGTAGGTAGATCAGTATTTCTGGAAAATAAATGTGTAAATCACAGCTCTGGTTAAGCCTCTTTCTGGTTCTGTTACTGATTTGATTCCCATCACTCTCTGTATGCACCTCATAGTCAAACTTTTTCCGTTTCCTTATATTCTTCCTCTTCTGTCTTTTCTAAAGCGCTCATTTGATCGGTTTTTCCCTTCTTTTTGATTTTTCCATCTGGCAGTTTGAGCCCGATGCCAATATTTGTCTTTCTTTCCGACAGCAGGCAGTGACGTCTGTGTGGTGAGCGGTTATACGCCAATCAATCTCAAAGGAAGAGCAGAGTTTAGAAATTGAGCCCTGTGTCAGTCAAAGAACGCAGACCTTTAATTCACACAAGATGCCTTTTCAAAATAGTCCACAAGCTGCTCCTGCTGTAGGTGTGTCTGTGCGTCTGTGAAGAGCCATTACATCTCAACAATTATTAGTTGTTTCCAACTAAGATCAGCAATGTTGTAGAGGTGGCTGGTATTTATTTATGGATTGTTCCTTCAGCTGTGGACTGTTTTGATCATGTGGACGTTCAGAGATGAAACACTTCTTGTGCTATAAAAAGTGATTTTTCTAAGTTGTAAGTAAGGTGATTGGAGTACTTTTACAAAAAATACTATTTTTACTATTTCTGCAATTGCGTGACAAACTTGCATTTGCGAGTTAAGTCAGAATTGTGGGATATAAACTTGCAATTGCGAGAAATAAAGTCAAAATTTAAAATATAAATTGCGAAAATTGCAAGACTTTTTTTTACTTACAATTCTAGCTTTTTTTCTTGCAATTGCAAATTTCTTGCATTTCTGACTTTATAACTCGCAATTGCGACTGAGAAAAAAGTCAGAATTACGAGATAAAAATTCGCAATTACCTTTTTTTTATTTAATAGTGGAAACAGGCTTCCATAGTTACTTGTCATTTGTTTGTAATTGTAAAATTTACTAGCAATTTCTGAGTCCATCTGTTTTGCACCACCTTTTAAAAAATTTTTTTTTAGTAATTTTTAATTTTACCATGTTTTATCCATTACCCCCATTAGTTGCTAATTCCATTAGTTAGTAATCTATGTATTTCTTCGCTTTCACATTTCATCTCAAGTTATCTACTGTTGTTCCCTCGGTAAATGTGCAGTAACTTTGGAAAATCTTTATTTTGACCAAAATGATTCATATAAATAATTTTGAATAGCTTTATGTTTGTTTTCCCTCTTAGTTTAGGTCATGGTTTTGAAAATGCCATTATGTTTTATGATTTTAATATTTTAACATTGAAGTCTTAGGTCTGGAACATGGATAAATCAAACCTAAACATAAAAGGCATTTGAAAAGTAGCGAAAATAAATGATGAAGGCATGGTAGAAAGCTTCCAAAACCGTTTTAATATGACCTTTATTTAACAATCTGTTGTTTATAATAAACATCATAAAATTGCCTGTAGTTGAAGAAACACCAATGGGAATGAATGGGCAACTCATGGGAAATTCAGTCATCCAAGAGCAGCAGGGTGGGGAAACTTTATTTATTTATTAATTTGAATATATAAAACAGCTCTCCATTTATATGAATGTGAACAAATGCGCTGACGTTCATTTCACGAACTGTTGAAGCACATCTTAAATGAGCTTTCATGACAGTTAAGTTGATGGCAAGTGCATTTCTCCGTCGCATTTGTTACTCCACTGAAATATTCCTGGCTGGTGCGGTTTATGAAAATAAATATATGCTAGTGATACATGCACATCTGCACTATTGCGCACACTGAGTTCATATGAAAATATGAGTTGCTGATTTCTGCAGTATTCATTTTCCTAGCCGACATAAATCAACAAAATAATGTATTTTCATAATGTACATCTTCATCTCCAGGAGATCCAATTTAGTGTTTAAATGGACTCGTTTGGCCGCTCCATCTGTCTAGCTGTCTAGTGGGTTTGGCGTCCTGGGACTCTCCGTTGATCTCTCTGGGATGATGGTTATCCCAAAGTCTTTCCTTTTGGGTTTATCTTTTCTGCTGTCCCATCTTTATTTTCCATCTCTCGTACTCTGTTTATTCTTTCGGTCCTATTCATATTATAATCAGTGTCAGTCCTTCTTTCCTCATGAGAATCATAAAGAATCATTAAATGAAATCATGTTATAGTCCTTAAGTACTATGGAGAAGGTATCAGTGCTATAAGTAAAAGATAAAGATTCACACGGATAACTCTGATTAATCTTTTTGACCGATTTGTTCGTGAGTTGTTTTAGTCTTGCTCTACTGTTGTTTGTTGTACACCAGTGAGGACATTGCACTTGAAAGGCATGTTGTCTATTTATTCTCATAAAAGTGTTTTTGCAGAGTTGGTGAATCATTTTCTAAGCTGAAATCAGTTGAACATAGTGTTGGGAACCGTGACTCAGTGAGGTCTGAAAATGATTCACCAGCTCAGAGGACATTCTGGAGCATGTTTGATTTTATTATTATTAGGCCTATTCATTTTTTTTTTTTTTTCCGGCTCACTTGGCTGTAAAGCTGTGTGCAAAATAAAAAAAAATGCGTTCATCATGCTTGTTCTTGAAAATACATTGTATAATAGCTACTGTCATGCATTTTGCTCTTAGTTAAATACAATGAGAGACCTTCAAAAACAGTTATGACATTAAATGTCATTCACTAATTGTATTTAAATTAAATATAAACAAATAAACATTTATTTATTTAGTGCTATTAAATGATTTAATATTTATGCTATATTTATTTTTTGTCTGTATTCAGAAGTTTTTTTAGTTCTTGTTCTAAATTTAATATAAAATATTTATTTATTTATTTAAATATTAAATATTATTATGTAATAATATTATTATTACATTATAAAATATTTAAAAACAAACAAGTAACTAAATAATGTCATTATTTGTTATATTAATATTTATTTTATTATTTGTAATTGTTTTTTGTAATTGTATTTGAAGCGTGTGTTTTGCATGCTTACTAAACAAATAGGTCAAGAGTTTCTGCCACGGGCGCTCGATCTCAGAAAAAGCCTTCTCTGTTACAGTACAAAGCATGATCAGCTCAGATCCTGACCCTGCTGCGTTTGCGTGAGTGTATGTATGTGTCCCGAGCACACAAATGCACGCCTTGAGCCAAAATCACGTGTTGGCACGACCCGCCATATACTGTATAGAGGCCTACAACAAGTAGATGCTTTCACAGCTGTTTGCTGTAGTTTCTGATGCTCCTGGAAAGACTTGCAGTCCGTTACGCTTTCTGACTTTTCCATCTGTGCCATCTTTCTTGACAATGTAGTTTTGGTTGGGGAAAAATAGCAGCGGACAGCAGGAAGATGGTTTTAATCATCAGGAAAAGTAGCAGTAGACTGTACAGGAAATGGAGGAATTAAATGGATGGTTTGCATTTTGTCCGTTCCCTTCGAATTCGGTTTTCTTCATTCCGTCCGTGTTACGCCAACTGAACATTTACAGAGGGAAGGGGTCGCCATTACTGCAAATAGAGCTTGAGAGCAGCTTTATCCTAATTAAACAACAAACGCTGAAGAAAACATCAAGGACATCTGATTAGAAGAAAGAAAGAGAGGCCAGTGGTTACAGCGAAATAAGGCGCAGGTTGAAAGGGAAGGACAGTCCCAGATGCGGCGCGAGTGATGTACACCAGACACGCCGTCCAAATCACTCCGGGACAGGAAACAGAGTCTCTTTAATCAGGACGTGGATCAGGTGAATAAATCCCACTCTGCTCATTAACCCTGTCAAAGCACAAGCTCATGTTACAGTCCCAACAATAATCACATTTTCTGGGGAATGCAAGAGGAGACATTAGGCAAAATATGTTCATGCAATAAAAGTGAATGAGGATGGATGCAGTCAAGCTCCAAAACATACAAAAACAACACTTGTCTGCTGTTTTGCAAGTCTTATAATGCAAAACATGGCTTTTTAATGAGCCATTGATTCATGTTTTTTTTCATTTTCCTGTAAAAATGTCTAAAAATCCATAAAACAAGATAGATATTTGTCTTACTGCCTTGATCTTTTTTTTTCAGTTGTTTATACTTGAAACAAGTTAAATCTCATAAACTCGTTTATTTTGATAGTTATACAGCCTCTGAAAACAAATCTTCTCCAAGTAAGTTTCCAAAGTTTGAGTTTTTTTTTTTCTTTTTTATTATTTATGATTTTGAAAGAAGTCTCTTTTGCTCACCAAAGCTGGATTTATTTCATCCAAAAAAAACAGTAAAAACAGAAATATTGTCAAATATTATTATAATTTAATTTTTCTGTTTTAATATATTTTAAGATGTAATTTATTCCTGTGATTCAAAAATAATTTTTAAGCCTCATTACTTAAGTGTTTAGTGTCACATTATGATCCTTCACAAACTATTTTAGTATGCTGATTTGCAGCTCAAGAAACATTTTTTTTGTTTATCAATGTTGAATAAAAAAAAAAAACAGTTGTGCTGCTTCATATTTTTGTGGAAATTTTTTTTCAGTAATGAAAAGTTCAAAAGAACAGCATTTATAATAAATAGAAATCTATTGCAACATTGTTTTTATCACTTCTGACCAATTCATCCTTGCTGACCCAAAAAAAAAAAAAAAAAATTCTTAAAAAAAAAAATCTTACAGACTCTATATTTCAATATAAAATATTTAATCATTTTTAATATTTTTTTAATTTATTTTAATTTTATTTTTTATTTTTTTTAGTTTTAGTAGGTGAAGAACAGAACAGTCAATATCCTGCTTTGTCACATCAGAAATGGATAAACTGGGATGTGATCTGTAAGGTATTACATTTCAGTAAGGGATTAATAAAAAAGTCTTTTCTTTTCAATAACATGCACTGAGAAATCGCAATAAGACCAGAAACATGTATAAAGACAGTCAATAGGGTCGGTTTTGTTTTCATCTTGACTTCAGGGTTCAAAAACACTGGGCTATTTAGCAGCAGAAATAGCTGTACTACTGTTACATGTCAAACAACCCCATTATGCTGGCATTTAGCAGCATTTTTCTTAAGCAGACCAGCAGAAAGGATTTGTTTGGAAACCTCATGCTGAATCACTTTGACGGAGTTCAGCAGAAGCAGCAGCATCAATGACAGATGCGATACACGACTGGAAAAGCAATGAAAGGAGCGAGATGGTTACACAGAGGGGAAAATATGAAGTCGCACTAAATTTCTGAGGCCTGCTGCTCACTGATCTCTCTGCCACAAGCGCATGAAGTGCGGGAGAAGAAGAGAAGTCGAAATTGCTCCCACATGTGCTGGAGGACACCTGATAGTCCTCTCGCTGGGTGGATCGACATTCTCTGTCAGTGACACAGCTGCGTTCTCCGTCTGTTTAACCTCGCCACGCAAAAAAAAGCCCTTCAGCGGGCCTTCAGGTTGTTTTGGTTGGGAGCGCAGCTCTGCATAAATCCCCGCTCGGCCAGGAGCTGACTTTGAGCTTTGGCTTTCTCCCGGTGTTCAGGTGTTTTTCGCTGTTATTTTTATCATCTCGGGTTCTCTTGTGTGTTTTCTCAAATGCTCTCTGAAGGGTTTCTGCGTGGATTTTATTTGATCTCGGCTCGTTTAGCGTGAGCTGAATTGTGGATGCTGCGCTTTGTTCCTCGGCTAAAGAAAACACGCTGCTCTCAGGCCGCTTCGCTCACACGTGTGTGTGTGTTTCTGAAGGGCCACGTTACTGAAGATGAATCTCAGGACCTCATTGGACGTGTCAGAGTAGTTTGTAATTGAGTAGTGAGTTGAAGACACATCAGGGCATCTTGGCAGCACCTCGTTGAGCTGTTCCCTAGTCTTGCGATGGGATGTGCGATATTTAGGCTATTATCTGCGATAATATTGTAATTGTTGTTTTAACGATGTGCAAGCTGATATTATCAAGTATGTCAGGTCCAAAAGCATTCACGGTGTGATGAAACCTATTAGAATGCAGTTAAAACGCACCTATAATTCAACTTATGAAAGCAAAAAAATACTTTTTATTATTTATTTATATGATATAGTAAGTAATATCACACAAGCAAGAGTGTCGTTTTCTCAAATATCAGCACGTATGTGAGCGCGATCGCTAATGTGATTATTTTATAAAACTGTCTGACAAACAAGAAGTTAAAATTGAGTGAGTCACATTTTAAGGCCTTTTCACACTGAGCGCGAAAAAGCGAAACGAATTTCAGACGCCATGACGCGCTGGAATAAAACAACAGATTCCTGTGGATGCTTCCACATAGACTGCGAACATTCACGCACCGAAAATTCAAAATTTTTTTCGAATCAGTCAGGCGAACCTTTATATATAGTATATTTAGTCAAAATCTGTCAGTAGGTTAGTTGTGTATAGGTTTATAGTGTTTTACTTCATTGTTGTATGTCTGTATTTATGTAGCACCGTGGTCCTGTGAGGCACGACATTTCATTCCACTGTATGTCCCCACATGTAGCGGAATGACAATAAAGCTCAACTTGACTTGACTTGAATCTTTTCAGTTTCGCAAAGCGAAAACATGGGCCATCCAATAAGATTTGAGCATTACATCACATGCCCGGAGCAGCTGCTGTTGCACAAAAGGCCGAGAGTGGTGGCGCTGTTTGAAAACCAGTGTAAACAAACAACAAACTGAGTTCTTGTTATCTTTGGTATCTGAGAACAGAATTATTCTCACGTTCTTAATATAATTTCTATTAATTCTCCACTGAATCATGTGATCTGAAGAGCACTGTTCGTTTTCTTCCACGGACGCCAGTGTTATGAGTCAGAGCGCGTTCACTCTCTAGATCTTCCGTATAAAAAAACCTACTGAAACATGTTTCTATACATGTAATATGAAAGCAAATATACATATGATTACGATGATATATTTCTGTATGTTTTGTATGCAGCTCATGGTATTTTTTTATAACAATGAAAGATGATTTTGACGATGTTAAATCGATATACGAGATACATATCTGAGGAAAAATGCATTGTTGCTTGGCGCCACCTAGTGTGCAGGCGTGAATTATCAGAAGGTGAGCAATCGTTTCGCGCTCGGTGTGAAAGCACCGATTCGCCTCGCTTTTTCGCATCGCGCTCAGTGTGGAACGGCCTTTATACCGTTTTTTCACCAACGAAAATAGTTCAAAACAAAGCTGGAGAAGATTATTTGTGCATGTCAGAGAAACACTGCGGTGTTTCGTTCCTAAATGAATCTCGTTTTGAATTAATCATTTCAGTTAATGATTCATTGAATTATTTCTAAATGAATTAATCGTTTGAATGAACGATTCGATGAATCACCCATTAAGACAGGGGCTTACTGCCACCTACTGGCAGTTTTAGCGTCATGTTTATTTACTGGTGACAGCACAAAAATACACTCTGCAGAATAATGTATTATCGACATAAAAAGATATATATATTTATTTATTTTTTATTTTTTGTCAATATCGCACACTCCTACTTGCATGTACATCACCAGTAAAAACTTTAAGTTGTTTTTTTATGTTTTTAAAAGTGGTCTCACCACTTTTAGTTTCAATAACATCATTTGTCAAATTTGTTAATTTGTTGTTCTAGGACCTTTGAGTATTGATCACCCCAGTGGAGTTTACCATTTTTGTAGCGTCTTTATTTTGTAGTATTTGATATGTATACTTTTTTATACTATATTGATAAGCATACTTTTTATACTAGTTTACTTATTCACTTTGAAAATTACCACTAACACAACTGCCAGCCTTGTGGCCTTGGCTAGATTTAGGTTTCAGAAGGGCTGCTGTGTTCTTGTTTCACTTTTTAGTGTACTTTTCAGTGAGCTTTGACGAATATGAGGTGCCGTGCATGTAAAGGCTGATATGTGCACTTCTTGCAAGTCTCTTTGGTAGGAACTCCTGAACTTGAACAGAAATATGACTGAACGTCTTAGGATGAGTTACTGCGGATACAGTATCATGATTGATTGATTCCTGTGACGTTATTGATGGCATGTCTGTAAAGCACATGTGAAGGAGCTAATAGTTTACCGCGTGCACGCGCACACACACACACACACACACACACTCTTGAGGTCCAGATGTCTCCAGCTGAGGTGTCATACGGCACAGGCCTCACACCCTTCACGTCAACCACTGTTTATTTGGTGCATAAAGCCAAACGGGATGATAAATGGCTCTTTCTCTTCCTGAGCGCAGCTGCAGAAGCACTCGCCATGACATCATCCTCCAAAGTCTTCATCTGCTAAACATCTTATGGGTGTATTTATGCTTATATTCTTAGCAGGTACATTCTTATGCATCTTACAGCGAAGTACTCAGGATAAGACTGTGACGTCAACTTCATGTGCTGCTGTGTAATACAAAATAACAAAACAGGCTGACATCAATTATTCACTTTATACCACAAGATGAACACACGTGCATGTGGTAACAAAGATATTTTTCAGCTTTTTTTTTCTCCAAGTATGAATGCATAATGGTAAGGAAGTACTTTAAAGCAGCCTAAGCTGGCATTAATACACTAAAAAAAATAAAAAATTACTTGATAAATGAAAACAAGAATCTACTTGAGAAGCAACACCGCATAAGATATTAAGACTTGTTTTCATAGACTGTATTTTGAATACTTTAAAGTGCTTTAAAGTGTATTGTTAGTATTAAAGAAATGTAAGAAGTTTAAGTGTCTGAATGTAAAACTTGTGGAACTGCGCAACTAAAAAAAAAAAAAAAAAAAAAGGTTAACTAAATAGAAAAAAAATCTTAAGTTACTCGAAATAAAATAAACTTTAACCAGAATGAAATATAAACAAAGTTGAAGCTTATTTAAAATGTAAAATTAAAAAAAAATTTAAATTAAAATTTTATTTTCATTTAGTTTACCTTACTGTACTAAAATAACTAAAACTACAAATTAATACAAATTAAGAAAAATTATAAAAACATATTAAAAAAACTAAAAGTAATAAAAATTAGATGAAATAAAAATAATTACTTCAACCAAACTTGAAATAAAAAATCAATACAAAATATTTTTGGAATATTAAAATAAAAATATTAATACTATTAGTATAAATACTATTAGTTTATTATTGTTATAATACAATAATTAAAAAAAATGATTTTTATATTTAAAAATTATTATAAATCTAATATATATATATATACATACACACTCACACACACACAAATATCCAAAATATAGATTTAAAATTTTAAAAATAAAAAAAAATTACGTTTTTAATTTATAGTATTATAATAATAATAAATTAATAGTATTTTTGTGATACTAAAAATAACACTGAAGTGCATGCACAATATACAGTGTAAATATACTGTAAAAAATCAATAAAAATATTTAAATAATATCTATATGCACTTGCAGCTTTTAAAATGATTGATTGATTTTAATTTCATTATTAATTCATTATTGGAGTGCCTGTCAGCCAGTCAGAATCAAGAATTCAGCCACAGTGTTGCGATATAAGATGAATGCATATTGTTAGAATCATGATCAGAAATGATCAGACTTGCTGTTATAGTCACAAAAAAGTTTGTCCGACTGTTTGAACAACATTATTGATAACAGAAACGTAATCAGACACGGAATAAATCTCAGAAAGGTAAACATATTTGATAATGCATGGGAAATGATCCGTTGTTATCGGTCACCTCGGTGTGTTTTCATTTCTAATCACGGGTTCATTTGTACCGTGTGGTTTGGTTTGGCAGGACGGTGATGGATGTGAAGCATGAGTCAGCTCAATCTCCAGTCCTAAGTTTAATCTTTTCCTGAACGCTGCAGTCAGACTCAGTGCCAGCAGTCTCTCTCTCAGGACGAGTCCTGCCAGTGTTTGTTCAAAGCGTTGCGAACACATTGTTGCAGGTCGTTTGGAGGCCTGGCCAAAGCAGTTCACAGAGGGAGGACGAAAAGGACAAAAGGGAAGGGAGGGGGAGCGGAGAGAAAGAGAGGTTGAGAGTTCATACAGACTGATGAATGTGTGTGTTCTCAGCCATCGATCTGCAGACAACACACTCAAACGACAGACCAGGGACTCCTGCCACGTCTGCTGTCTTCATCTCTTGGTCCTTTTCACTTTCTTCTAACTGTGATTTGTCGCTCTTTGGGGTTCAGACTCTTATTCTCAACAGGGATACACTGGTTTTATAGTTATACCTAAACAATTCTAAATGGAAAATAGCAGACATTTTAAATTCATATATATTCATATATATATATTAGGGCTGTCAAACGATTAATCGCGATTAATCGCATCCAAAATAAAAGTTTTTGTTTACACAATATATGTGTGTCTTCT
>JAFVLL020039903.1:0-10980 GCA_021397915.2 Tor tambroides | reverse complement strand
CCATACATGTTCAGAGGTTTCTATGGATACCGCCTGAGCAATTACCATGGCTAGAAAAAAATAAAGGCTTAAAGAGAAACGCCGAGCACAAAAAGACGATGGCAGGATGCGAAAGGAGGCGCATTGTTCGATAGTGATTATTTTCAAACACAAAACCCATTCTGTTTGTAAAGTAGAGAGCTGGAATCACATCTGATTCAGAGCTAAGATGACTATACCAGAATGCACAACAGAAATGCGTGACCAAATCAAACAAACAAACAAAAGAAAAACTTCACGCACCATACAAGCTGATGTAGTGCTATGTTTCACGCTCACAAAATCTCACCAACAAATAAAACAGTAAATAAAAACAAATGTAAATTAATAAAATGACCCTTCCGCACACCAGTGTGGACAACAGCTTATAGCAATGGAAAAAAAAAGCATCATGGGTAGCTGTGAGTAGGAGCCCTTTGTCACTGTCACTTTGTCTACTACCACAAAAAAAAGAAGTCAAACCAACAAGGTGAGTCAACAATTCCCACATGTAGTTTATCCGTACTCCCTACTTATGAATTACTGATTACAGAGCAGCAGCTGTTTGTTTTCTGCCCAGATTTGCCATTCTTGCCTGCAGGGTAAAGAAGGAAAAGTCATCAGGGGAGTGAGAGAATGTTTCATAAAGGTAATAATTACCCTACCTAGTGCACATCGCTCACAAACAGCATCGATTATGCAAACAGATCCCACACAAGAGAGACCTGAACTCAGAGTCAGCTCATGGCCAGAATGTTAAACAGCCCATTTCACAGCTAAGTCAGAAAAGCCTTCAAACTCAACATGAAATGGCATTTGTTTTTCCTGTGCAGTTTGAGATGTATTTTTACAGGATACTCAAATTAATGTTTGTATATATAAATATGTATTATAACATCGCCATTTTCATGTCACTTATAGATAAACAGAATAAACGTCTGAAAAACAGAAGCAATATCTTGTGCTCAATTACATGCTCTTTTAAAATTAAGAAGCAAAGAATGATCTTGCAACTGACACAACTCAATGGATTATGCATTGCACATTCTGGTCTTATAAATAGCAACAAATTAATTTAAACCATCACACAGCATGGGTGAATTGCAGCTTATTTCTGCAAGTGCACTGTATGAATCAGAGGCTGTTCTGTGTAGTTCTTCAGAAACACATCAGAATCCTTGAGTACACGCTGAGCACCTGTGCTGACGCTCATAGAGCAAAAGGCATTTTCAACACTGACATTTACATGGATTTATTAAAAACACATCTTTAAATGCTGAAACTCTTTGGTGGTCTTAAGTTGACATTAATCTTCTGTGTTAACTATCAGCGAGATTTCAGAAAGGCTGCATTAATTACAGCAATAGCCTGAAACAATGCCTACAGCTATTTGGATATTGATTAACATCCAGGAGCCCATGCGGCCTACGTGACATCAGCTGTACAAGAAAGACGTTTCAGATGTGAAAGTTAATTAAATTCTGATGAAAGATTATGAAGTCCATTTTTTTCATCTTTGGACTAACATGCACTGCATAATAAGACCAGAAACATGTATTAAAGTAATATATTTAATTTTGATTTTCTATAGACACAGATGCATTAGACAACAGTGCTCAAACAAATCACACATTTTGCTGAAGCAAAATTATTTATTGTTGGTTGGTGTTATGAATTTTAATTTCTGAGATAAGTTAAACTAGCACCATTCAATAAAATATGGGTCACACTTTATCTTAATGTCCAGTTCTAGCTATTAACAAACTATTAACTATGACTTTTGCCTCAATAAACTCCTTATTAATAGTTAGTAAGGTATTTGGTATTAGGTAAGATTAGGGATGTAGAATATGGTCACGCAGAATATGCGCTTTATCCACCTTATTCTTCAACGCAGAAGTAAGCCGTTTTCTGTGAATGTGCGAGACTTCCGGTTCATTAGCTGCCGTAGAGAAATAACGAAAAGAATAACAACGTGCAGTAAACGGTAAAACTGCTTGCACTACAAAGCAGTGTGTTCATAATTAAGATAATACTTTAAAATAATATGGTAAGACACGGCAATTTGCAATATTAAGCAGCAAAACGAGCTGTTTTGTACAGCTAAAAATAGCTGGAAGTGAATGACACCGGAAGTCAGTACTAGATATTACTGGAAATTCATTTGAATATACTGGATATTCATTTGAAATTAAGAACTTTTGTGTGATTCTGGACTGTCACATTCAGTATTATGTACACTATATTGCCAAAAGTATTGGGTCGCCCCCTTCTAACTCATCACCAAACACCAATGACTTGTACATATGGGTACAGTCATTTTAGACACTTCCAAAACTGTTGCAACAGAGATGGAAATACAATTTTTAAATACATGAATTATGTTTCCATCTTTGTTGCCACAGATTTGGAAATGCATTTTTTTTGTTCTAAAGAAGGGGGTGTCCCAATACTTTTGTCCATATAGTGTATGTACAAGTCATTGGTGTTTGGTGATGAGTTTTTGCCTCAAGGTCTGCATTTAAAGTCACACCAGAGGTGTTCAGCTGGGATCAGGACTTGGCTTTCTGCAGACCAGTCAAGTTCTTCCACACTGACTGAATCAATCATGTGTTTTTGAACTGTGCCTTATACACAGAGGCACTGTCATGTTAGAATAGAAAAGAGTCCTGTCCAAACTGTTGCTATAAAATTAGAAGCACACAGTTCCCTAGAATATCATTACATGCTTTAACATTAAAATTTGTACTCATAGAAATTGCTAAAGTAGTCAAACCTGTTCATTAGAAGGGGGCGACCCAATACTTTTGGCAATATAGTGTATATACCATCTGATCCCAGCGATTATTAAAAATTATTAAATATTCTACAAATCACATTCAATTTATTTATATCACATTCAATCTTAATTTCATTAAGTAACCATAGCAACATTCTGTCGTCTTGCGGGAGTGAATAAAAGTTTAGCCGTTTGTTATGTGCCATTTTTTGACTGAAGACTCTTTTTGTCCGTCGATTTTAACTAAACTACCGCTGTTAGACGTGCTGTGTGTTGTTTATGCTCGGGAGGCTGCTCTAGAGAGTGCTGTCTTGCAATGTTGCCATGTCCTCATATTTACAAGTGCTTTCAGGCATGTTGTTTGGTCTTAGCTCATAAAGATAGGCATGTTATGAAGTTAAAGTGGTCTGTCACGGATATGAGATGATTTTTTTGGTGTTATAAAATAAAGCATTTGGGTGTTTTAGTGATTTTGTGCTTGTCCTTGTTTGTTTGTTTTTCTACGAAGATCTGGCAACACTGTCACTTTACCGCACGGCTCATGAGCGCAGCTAGCCCCGTGCCAAGTTAAGACTTCTTTCACTGTTATTCACTGTTATTTTCTTGCATCTCACATACAGACGAATACACTGATGCACGTTCAAATACGTCATTAACAACTAGTTGTTCAGTTCAGTTCCGTACACACTGCGTAGAATTTCTGTAAATGCGGTTGTCACTACCTGTATTTTTCGGGAGTTAATGTGGTTGTAGAATGCGGTTGTCACTCCCGTATTTTAGTGAATTATGTGTATACAGAACGCGATTAAGGAGTAAAAGGTGAACTGACAACCGAATTTAGCTGTAGTGTGTACGTGGCCTGTATGAACAAGTTTTTGTTTTGTCTATGGGCTATTCAACTCAAATATTATTGACAGAGAAGGTAATGACGAAACCAAAGAGACATAAGCTCTAACATTTCTTTGCAGGTCTCTTTAAATACAGTCAGCAGGGGCTTATTTATCTTTATTAAACAAAACTTTATCTGAGCCTCCAGCATTAACTAGATCCAATGAACTTCCCTCACACACACTCACAGACTCACTCTATCTCAAGTATTAGCTGGCTCGCCCACTCAGTCTTCCCTCGTTATCCGAAATGGACCATTCTCAATGGAAAGCAAGGGCAGTGGTGTCCCCATACAAGGTTAAGCAATTTGTCCACTGTGTGACCCCACATGAACCAGCTGATTAAAATTCCAACCCATTCTCTTTCTGTCCCTTGCCTTTCTCTGTCTCTTATAAAGTTGCTTATCCTAACCCAGATGTTTCTTCAATCCCCCCTTCTGTCTATCTCTACCCTACACAACATACGCTTCCAGTGACGTCACTACAGGAAATTGTGCGTTCTGCATCTAGGCCATCAGTGAGTGACAGTGCCCTTTTTCTCTCCTATTTGCACAAACGCATGTGGAAACGCCCTTATCAACAACACCTTATCTGTGGCCCTTCCTGTGCCCTCTCACAGGACTACTGCTGACAAGACAAATGTCCTCCAAACGTCTCTGCTCCTCAACAGACAGCGATAACCAAACGTGTGTTTTTCAAACCATAACGGGGTAAAGGATTAAGACCAAACTCGACCTGGACCAGACGTTCAGCTCTGATAACAAAAACCACCCCTGGCTGATTAGTGCCCCGTCATGCCGCAGAACAGGGTGTGCTGAAGGACGGTCCTGCGCGCATTCTATCTCTGAGACTGGCGAGCTCAGGACAAATAGTGAAGGACTTTTTATATTATAGCTCAAGTGAATGATCAAGGACGCATGTGAGAGTCACTAGCTGCCATTGTTTGTGTGTGTGCGTGTGCCACTGTTTCCTGCAGAATCTACAGCGCCACAGAAAATGTAATTATACTTTACCCGAGTTGTAAGCTTGCAGTCTAAATTGAATGTGATGAGATAAAAAGGACTGTGTACTGTGAAAGAACAACATGATACAATAGATGCATTTTCTTCACTGGCTGCACTTGAAAACAAACATACAGTGTGACTGGTGTAGTCCAATTCACAAAGAAATGACCCTGAGTCAATTCTTTTAATGTATCATACAAACAACTCATGAGTTATTGATCTAAAGCAGACGAATCCTTCACTGAACTTACTCAGTCCCTTAGAGCTGAATTAACTGCAGATCAACTGAAGCCCACAAGTTACCTGAAACTGATAAAAATGTCCTTTTGGGACATGCTCAAAAGTAATGTGAAAATTATTTAGAAATTTGTTTTAATTCTAAATGCAGCTTTTGATTCAAAGTAGTGTGTAAGATAGTTACAATTAGCTTCACATAAAAAGAGAACAAGAATTTGGTATGTCCTCATTTAGATACTGTAGCAAGGTAAACATGTGCGTGTTTCTAGAGGAGCTCACGTAGTAGCAATGCATTAAGCGGGTCATGTGCACATCTAGGTCACCCTAACTGTATATATCATTAATGTGTGCGTGTTTGTCATGTTCTCACCTAACCACTGTTTATCATTAGTGGACTACGTGTTTGTGCCTGTATAGAAGTATCTAACTCTGGTCGCTGTATTTAAACTGTGCACACTTTCAAACTCAAACATTGTATTGTACTAACAGCACATGACTGCGAATGTTTTTCATTTCAGTTTCAAAATGCATTAACTGTTTACAGAAACATCCAACAGCAGTTAAATATATTGTGTAGCAGTCCCCCATGACGATGTAATACAAAAACTAATGAAAACAAATATATTAAGTTTTATATGTACACACACAGGAGAAATTAACATCACAGTTAAATGTGGCTCATATCAGAAATTGGATCTGAATAGGATTTGAAAGTGAAAAGTGAAAGTGACGTGACATACAGCCAAGTATGGTGACCCATACTCAGAATTTGTGCTCTGCATTTATCCCATCCAAAGTGCACACACACAGCAGTGAACACACACACCGTGAACACACACCCGGAGCAGTGGGCAGCCATTTATGCTGCGGTGCCCGGGGAGCAGTTGGGGGTTCGGTGCCTTGCTCAAGGGCACCTCAGTCGTGGTATTGAGGGTGGAGAGAGCGCTGTACATTCACTCCCCCCACCTACAATTCCTGCCGGACCTGAGACTCGAACTTGCAACCTTTCGATTACGAGTCCGACTCTCTAACCATTAGACCACGACTTCCCCCTAATGTGCAAAATTTAAATTTAAATGTGCAAAAACACACTACCATTCAAAGGTTTGGAATCAGTAATATTTTCTGAAAGAAATGAATACTTCCATTCAGCAAGGATGCATGAAAATGATAATAAGTGACAGTAGTGACATATAATGTCACAGAAGACTTCTATTTCAAGTAAATGCTGAATGTTTTATTCCTCAAAGAATCCTGAAAACAACATCATGGCAACACTGATAATAATAAATGTTTCTTGAGCAGCAAATTAACATATTAGAATGATTTTGGATTTCTAATGCCTGCTGAAAATCACGGGAAAGAATTACACTTAAAAATAAATTAAATTATAAATTATAATAATACTAAATTCACAATTCACAACATTACTGTTTTGCTGTATTTTTTATATTACTGTATTTTTAAATATAAAAAGTAGCCTTGATGAGCAAGAGAAACGTTTTTCAGAAACATTAAAAAAATCCACACTCCACACTTTTGAGTGGCAGTGTAAAATGTGACCCTGGACCACAAAACCAGTCTTAAGTGTCAATTTTTTGAAAATGAGTTTTATACATCATCATTTATACACAAGCTGAATAAATAAGCTTTCCATTGATGTATGGTTCGTTAGGATCGGACAATACTTGGCTGAGATACAACTATTTGAAAATCTGGAATCTGAGGTTGCAAAAAAGTCAAAATACTGAGAAAATCACCTTTAAAGTTGTCCAAATGAAGTTCTTAGCAGTGCATATTACTAATCAAAAATGAAGTTTTGATATATTTACGGTAAGAAATTTACAAAATATCTTCATGGAACATGATCTTTACTTAATTTCCTGATGATTTTTGGCATAAAAGAAAAATGGATAATTTTGACCCATACAATGTATTTTTGGCTATTGCTACAAATATACCCCAGTGACATAAGACTGGTTTTGTGCTCCAGGGTCACAAATATTAAAATATTAATAGTGGCATGCATAAGGTCTCAAAGGGTCACTTGCTTTGAACTAAGAAAATGTCATTCTAATGTACACATGATGAACATGCCTGGATGAGGATGTATGCACGCAGCTGGTCTTAGAAGTGCCACTCGTTTAGTCCTTTCATGTTGTTGTGTGCTTTTTTTTTTTTTTCAACCACAGATTTGCTGCAGCTTAGCAACCAGATTTACAAGACGGCAAAGTAAAATGCTTTTACTGTCACCATGTCTCACACAAACGCTCGGTCTCAAACAGGAAAATTGTGACGGCTGAGGTGTGATTTGTCATGTAGGGTCAATTTGACCGAGATGGATCTTCAATGGTAACAGTGTAGAAGGGTGTCGTGCTGATGATGATATGGGCCACATTAAAAGAAAAAAAAAGTATGAAGCACCAGGCCAGAATCTCTCACCTCATTTCCATACATCATTAGGTGGTGTGTGGTGATGAGCGCTTTGAAGACCACAACCCAGCTGCTGCTGGTGGTTCTTTCAAACAGAGTGTCAGCCAGCTGGGGCACGTTCACATTCATCTCATTGGTGCAGTGGATCAAGTCTGAAAACACACATGGGGCATATGTTATATATCACTGATTCACATCTCGAATGGTTCAAAGATCCCGCACAAGATGTTCCAATAAACCCAGCACGGACACAAACATAGCAGGGCCCTTGCATTGCATGAAACACATTAAAGTATCTGCAGCAGGTGCTAATGGAAGCAGATCTCAGAGGACTCTCATAATATCTCTCTGCACACTACACAGAGGGCTAGACAGGCTTCTAACCCAGTCGTTCTGTTATGCAACACTCACAAACAAGAGAAGATCCAAAGAGCGTCACATCTTTAAATATGCAGCAGCATCCCAGTTTTGCCTTGCGTACTCGCATCCGAAAGCAGAATCTCTTGAACGCCATCAGAGGCTCGAAAACTCGTTTCTGTTCTGTCCTGTTTGCATAATGAAGACATTCCTCCTACAGCCCATAGTGTTCTTTTCGTTCTTCAAAGGCAAATCTCTTTACCCCCTTCCCTTGAGAGAAATATCTTTTCACACACACAGCAGGTAATGAGGGAGACGACTCCTCTGTATCTGTCGGATTTCGGCCCTGTGGGCCTGTCTGTTGTTCTAATAGGGAGTTCTAGTAGTAAGTAGTGCAGCTCCCAATTGGAGTCTGATGATGAATCTCAAGGATCTGGCAAAAGAGACGGTACACTAGTATGGGCTATACAGCTACAAAACACACTTACAGGATGCCAGTGAGGTACAAATGGCCTATAAATTGAGGATGTGATGCACTACAGTTTGGAGTGTGTAGATAAGTCTCTGTAATTCATATGCACATAGAGGAACTTTATAATAATTTTCATAGAATTCTGTGAAACACAAATGCAATTTAACATTTACCTCAGTTGGCATCGACAGAGCAGTTATTGCTTGAAATAATTATTATATCTCTTAAACAAATATTGATTTCCAGGGAATGCATGAACTAATAAAATGTATACCTTGAATGGAATATAAGTCACTTTGGATAACACAGGGTATCTGCAGAGTTTTTAAAATCAAATTTAACACTTTAAGACCTAAAAAAAAATAAAATTAGAAGATAAAATAAAAACCATATGTTCCTAGAGAACAAACCATACTGTACAATCTCAAAATAAATCACGTATTTCTAATTATTTTAGTTAAACATGCCAGGGCACAGGAATATTCTGATATTCTTAGTACTTTTAAATACTAAATAATTTTATGTATATTCCCAATAAACATATCTTTACAAAAAAAAAAAAAAAAAAAACACGCCAGGGCACACATTCAATTGCAAAACAGGGTAACTGCAAGTTTAAAATACTCAAGACATGTTTTATTCAATATTTACATACGCACTAAAATTTGTCCAAGTAATAATATATCAATATTTATGAATTAGAGGTTCATCAATATGGGATTTTGCTCATATGGTAATAACATATTTAAATAATTATTGTGAAGATAATAGCAAAATCGTTATAATCAATTATTGTAACTAATATTTTATTCTTATAACACCGCAACCCATCATGGTTTTCTGAAGTTTAATAATCACATTAGACCGGATTGTTTTTCCATAAAAATTATTAATATATTAAAAGGTGAAACAAAAGTCTTATCATTTTAAGACTTTCTCTGGTCTTAAATGAGATAAAACTGAATTTAAGGCATTTTAACACTTTTTATGGACCCGTGGGAACAGTGCCAAATGCATAAATGTAAATATAAATCAACAGCATAGTTTGAGCCCTGTTAATTTTTAAAATTAACATTTTCATAATTAACCAAGTTAGAAGGATCCCTGTATAATTTACAGCATTGAAAGGATAGATAACCCAAAAATTAAAATTCTGTCATCATTTACTCACTGTCATGTTGCTCCAAACCTCTATAACTTTTTTCTTCTGTGGTCATTATAGGGTCCAAAACAAAACCGGACCCCATTGACTTTAAATGAATAAAACAAGATATTTTGCAAAATGTCTCTATTTTGTGTTTCTCAGAAGACAGGGTTTGGAATAAAAACGAGGGCACGTAAATGATATTTTTCATTCTTTAGTGAACTATCTGTTTAACTGAGAAATAATTTCTTTCATACATAAACAAAATCTAAACAAAATTGGTATCAAATTGACAGCTTGTGAATCAAATCTGGAGATCTGTATCAACACCCTAGTTGCTAGGGTGTTGTGGGTGGTTGCTAGGTGGTTACTAGGTTATTCTGGGTGGCTGTTTACTGGCCCAAGTACAAAGAGCCCAGCCCTAAGTCTATTGATATTCTAGTCTCTCGATATGGCTCAGGTCCCTCCTTATATTTATGTCTTTGGTATCGCCCACCACGGGGAAAAAATGCAAGTCTGATCGTTTAGAAAAGTAATAGCACACAGAGGCACATTTTGAGGTATCATTCATGCCCATAGCACAAACGAGTTATGTGCCAAAATTTAGTACTTACAGTGAGCAACAGTAATAGTACTGCAAACAGCATTAATAAATGTGTGCAATCCTGAAGATTCAAGTCAACTCCACTGAGTTATTCAGCCTCGCTTCCCAAGATTAATGCATATTCACGCACTGTGACTACTATTAAAAACATACTGCAGCCTGTTGGGGGATGAGTTACGAGACAGCTGCCTGTTCAACAGCGTTTTCACCCATCTCTCTCTCTCTCTCCCTCTCCAGTTCTGAACTGCACCATGGCTTTTGCTCCAGCACTCTGTCTCTCTTTTCCTCTTTCTTGCTTGCTTTCTATGATGGTCAGGAGGACAGCCTGTGAGCTGATTGGCTCCTTTGGGAGGGAGGGGGAGGGAAAGAGAAAGAGAGTGAAAAACTCATCTGAAGTGAGGATATGTGCTGATTTAATCAGATAAAACAGAACACATTATTGATCACAATGTCCACTGTCTTAAACTGAGAAAGACTAAGAGAGGCAAAAATAACAGTGAAAATGAGCAAGAAACTCCCCATTCTCGCTGACAATTTGAAGCGCAGAGAATGTATGTGGTTGTACAACTTTGGATCTGAGCTTTGAGACACTGCATATATAACAGCAATTAAATAGGCTACTTCTTGGAGCTACTTCAATCAGGTTACCACCTACATATGAATTTTACTATAATTGCATAAAAAAAAAAAAATTCTAGATGAAGAAACCAAGATGCCAATAAAATGTTTATGCAATAAAAACATATACTGGCTTAATGTGGATACATTATTTGCACATAAAATGCTATAGCAGGGCTTGACATTAAGCATTCTCATGTGGTTGTCCTTCGGACAAGTAAATTTGTCATTTACTTGTCCAAGTATAAAAGTTACTTGCCCAGAGGGAAAAAAGTTAATTTAAATTGTTAGAAATATAATTATTTATTGTAGTTATACAAAGCACATTTAGTTTTAGTTAAATTTTTCTTTTTAAATAAAATAATGAACAAAATAATAAAGTGTGATAATACTATTATATTTTAAAATAAAAAGGGAGTATTAAATA
>JAFVLL020039902.1:0-44393 GCA_021397915.2 Tor tambroides | reverse complement strand
TCAGTATAGATATCCAGCATGATATTTTTCCCCATTGAGATCTGATGTGTTTTCAAAGTGTTCCTTTATTTTTTTTGAGCAGTGTATATATATATATATATATATAAACTCCTTAGAGTTTGTACTTATTTGTGTTGCGGCGATGCACCTGCACCGCTTAAAATAGAAATCGTTACGTTTCTTCCTGTTGTTTCAAAGATTAAAGGCAAAATCACTTTCCTAAATAGTCTGCAGTGGTAAACGCTAAAATGTGGGGTTTAATAATGTTAGCGTTCTGACGCTTGGAATTTTAAGATGTAACGTAGAATAGTAAACACCTGTTTGTATTGAATAAACAAACGTTTTTGCGTGGTACCGTGGTAGTCTTGTATTTTTTATTTTCGTTTGCAATGTCCAAGAACAGCTTCACATTTAAATGATTTTTGTCAGATGAGAATATGGCTATTAAATATACTATTTGATGATTAAGTTAGAGTTTTTTTTATTTTTAGACAGAATTTTGTGTAAAAAAATGAAAAGGGGACAACAGCAGCAATACATTCAAGGTTTCTTCGAGAAGAAACCATGTCAAAGACAGGTAGATACAGTGCAGTGCAGGTCAGAGCCAATCCACCCGGCAGGGCCAAGCTGGCCAGCAAATTAGCAAGTCAGAGCCAGCCAGAGAGGGACTACACCAGCCATCTATCTGCAGCAATGGGTGAAAGTCAGAACATGAAAATCCGGTGTCTGTAAACAAAAAGTTCACTACACACACACACACGCACCGTCTGTTTGGACAATAAAAGTTGAGAAGAAGTATTGTATGATCAGTGGTTTTTATTTATAAAAAGATAGATGAGTTGTCCGGGCACTTGTGCAGTGCCATTTTTATGTGACTTTTACATGACTTTTCCTGAAAACGTAACAAACATTTTAATCTTTTAACGATTTGTTTTACAGTTATAGATGTTCACCTGCAACCATGCTACAGCAAAAATGTGACTTTTGAACTGAAACTTCCAGTTGCAGGTAGTGTGAATTATACCAAATGACCTCATGCATCATAATAATATGTTAATGACTGAATTGCATTTTTGGGGTGAATTACTCAAGATGGTGAATTAAACAGCTGCAACAGCTTCACACACAAATCTTTTCTCTTCAAAACAGTAAGCATCCATCCAGAAATTTGTCTCTCCGCCTGCATGTCCCAGACTAGCGCAGTCTTCACCGTCCGGATGGCCTTTAGTCCAGTTATCAGGCTCACTGATTTCATTTTTCCGTTTCATCCAGAATCTGCAAAAAGAAAAAACGAAACGCTTAGGTAGAGACCTGCTAATCTACATTTATTATTATTATTTATTGCTAGCTTTCATGCAAAAATGCAAAGGCTGTATTGTCAAGATTAATGAAGATCTTACTCTACTGAATTGTCAAGTGGCTGGTTGTTCACCCAAACCCAGTGACCTTCAGTGTCCAAATCATTAAGACCAATCCAGTGAGTCTCTTTAACATTAGAGGTAACAAAATCCTGATGGAGGAAAATAAATAAATAAATATATATATATATATATATTTTTTTTTTTCTGATATAATGCACATGGTTTAGAGCAAAGAAATATATAGCCTAAAACTGAAAGTCAAAGTGAAATCAAAACTGAATGACCATGATGGTTTTAGAATGACCATCAAGGAATGTTATTCTAAATCAGAGGTCTCAAACTCAATTCCTGGAGGGCTGCAGCTCTGCAGAGTTTAGCTCCAACCACCTCCAACTCACACCTGGGGTCCGTTCTTCGTACGTCGGTAACTCAGTTAGCTGGATTTGATTGTTGACGATTTCGCTTGATCTTGGTTTGGCTGGTTCTTAAAAGAACTTCCCGGAGTTTGCCGTCATAGCAACAGGTCCGTAAGCTTGCTCGGGAGCAGGCTTATTTCATGTAAACAGGATTAGATTGCATCTTTTTAAGCAGAATTGATACTTAAAAGCTGTCCCAGCCACTGCTACTTTATTAGAAGAGTACCCTACTTATCCAGGGACAGTAATTAAAAATAAAAACTAATTTATTATTTAAAAATTAATTGAAAAATAATATAATAATGTCAACCCGATCTCATGAAAGTGCGTATAAATAGTACGCCAAATAAAAATGAAAACTCGTGGTATTGATACGCAAAAATGGACTTTGGCCTGTATATGCTACGCGATGGGTAGGATTAGGGTTGTGGGGTAGATGCATCATACAGTATGTACACGAAAACTGCGTATTATATGCACGCCAAACACGTTCGTGTCATATATACGCCAAAGTCCATTTTTGAGTATCAATACCACGACTTTTCATTTTCATTTTTGGTGTACTATATACGCATTTTCGAGAGACCGGGCTCAATAATGTTGTGTAGTCTATAATACTATAGATACAGCCAGTGGCGGTTCCACATTGAATTACTCTCCGGGCGAGACCCCCTCTGAGCGCCCCCCCACTCCCCCACCCCCCCTCTTCTTCTTTTCTTTTTTTCCTAAATTGGGCACCTGACGGCTTTGACCTTTTTCTCTCCATCGCTGTGTTTATTTGGCACTCGACAATCAACAGATTTCCCATCCTCCAACACTGTCACTCACGACCAGAAGTCAAGACTTAACCAATTCACCTCCACATAATCGTTTTGTATTACATATTTTTATTAGCCATTTCACACAATTCAGAAAAAACAAAAACGTGCAAATTATAGGCCTGTGTTTTAATATTATGAATGAAATGTGCATTATTTTTAAGAAAGTCCACTAAGTGGAGCAACCCCCCCCGCCCCCCAAA
The DNA here is from genome assembly GCA_021397915.2 of Tor tambroides. Taxonomy (NCBI): domain Eukaryota; kingdom Metazoa; phylum Chordata; class Actinopteri; order Cypriniformes; family Cyprinidae; genus Tor; species Tor tambroides. Next base: position 41,595 of record JAFVLL020039902.1, on the reverse strand, counting down.
GTAATTATTTTATAATTGTATTGGAGTCTTACACACATGCTATACAGTTAATCTGAGCCATGCATTAATTTGAGTGGTGATAGCTATTATGGGAGTGGCTTGATGGAGCGCAGGAGATGCAGATAACTTGATCTTGACCCTTAAGAAACTTTAATTAATGCTGTCATGTAACAAATCTGTTTCAAAGATAAAATCAAATGAATTGCTAATTACAATATTGAAATAAAAATGTAAAGCCTGTACAAATACTAGAAATCGTGAATATAAATAATTGGGGAAAAAAATGTAAAAAATTAAATAAAATACAGTGCACATTTCATTTATCTATTATAACATTTATGTAGTTTCGTTCGCTTGGCAGTTTCCTTATAAAAGTCCAGAAATTTGTCAAGTTTTTCATCAAGTGTCTTTAATTATATGATGTCATTACGTTGCTGTCTTGCCACCAACCAATCGCTGCATTGCTGATCGTGGTTTCGAGTATCGATACATAGCCTCTTTTAAACCAACCCATGAACGCACAACTATCTCAGATAACTCAATCCAGCCATACAAATCATCAACAACAGGTGCGTTCGAAGAACCCAATTAGCCAGATCATGATTAGCATGATGATATCATCTTGGATGTGTCATTTGATCTCGGATGTAATAAGCGACGAATGAAGAACGAGCCCCAGTGCTCTAAATAATTAATTGTTTATCTTAGTAGTCATTAGGCAATAATGGTGACATCACACATCTAATTTAAAGGTGGGGTAAGTGATTTCTGGAAGCCAATGTTGACATTTGAAATCACCAAAACAAACACGCCCCTACCCCAAAAGGTTCTCGCCCTTATTTTGATAGCTCCGCCCCACACATACGTACGACAACAATTCTGTGAAACAAAGCAAAACTCATTATTATCAGTGATGCTGACTACACTGGATGCTGCGCCGCGACACGACAAATCCCGACAGTAAACTGCTGCTGTCTTCTATTTATGACATATTGACACAAATTTCAAACGATTTTCAACGGTCACTTTGTTGCGTCCAGTGCAGAAAGACTGTGACAGTTGTCCAGTGTAGACACGGTGTAAGCCTTCTTTTGTTCCGCATACGTTTTCCTCTTTTGTTTTTTATCCGCCATCTCTATCTTTCCGTCGTCGCTCAGCTCAGCTAATGTCCGTCATGTGCACTGATGAGCGCTCTCTCCTCTGCATCGTGAGTAGACACGCCCCTTACTGCTGATTGGCTACAAGTTTGTTTTGGTACTCGGCCCCAACTCATTTTCTAAAGCGTTTTTGAAAAAATGCATACCCCACCTTTAATGCTTTTGATGTGTTTGTTCCTGTTACAAACCCCTGCTCTTTCTCTCTTTTTTTCTTTCCTGAGTGCAGCTGCTAATTGGATGGGGCCGGAGACCAGTACAAACACCTGAGGCCTCTGCCCATTTAAGAGCTGCTGGTGGCAATTCACTGTGGTATTTGTTGCTTCTAGAATGGCTTTCTTATGTTGGTCCCTAAACAGGGACAAGTCGTGCCTTGTGGTAGAACGAGATGCTAACCTTTACCCAATCTGCCCAGACCATCAAAGACTTAAAACAAAACCATAAACTTGAGAAAAAAATATTGTTCTGTATTCGTTTTACATCTGCTTTAGTTTGTGTAGTAATCTATTTTATACTTGAAACTTCTCTACTTTATATTGTCACTTTTAGTGACATTTTGTTTGATGTTTCTAATTTCTAAGCAACTTTGAAAAAACAATCTACTAAATGAATAAATCAATTTGAGATGGAATCAGTCCTGCCCTTTTTCTTGTTTAACAAATACATCTTGCACACCTGCTCTGCTTTGCTGTTTATGATCACTAGATGTCCTCCTAGAGTCACACAGTGATCTCGACTCCGTGTCCAGTTCATCTCGACCGTAGAGAAATAGTAACACTTTCCTCCAGAATGAACCCAGTGCATGGCACAAAGTGCACAACCTGTGCTGTCTTGTAAAATAGGTATGATTAATTATTCATATTTCACACAATACTTTAGATATATTACTTAATTGTCTGTAAGGTCTTTTAACTTTGCACAAGGCTGAAATCATAAAACTTACGGTTTAATCTGCCCAGCTTTTTAAGTGTCTCCTTATGCTGGTTGTGGAGCGCATCAAACTGTTCTTTGTAATCTGTGTGACAAAGCCAAAATTTTTTTTTAAAAAAGTAGAAGAAAAAAAATGCAATCAAGATGAAATGATCCAGTGATCCATTCTTCAGACCATGACCTAAATCTAATCTAACTTAAATCACTATTGTTAATATGGAGATCCTCTCTAACTGGTGTTATTGACTGTAAGTTGGCTATGAAGAAAATGTGTATGTGTGTGTGTGAGTGTGGTGGGGGGTGGAGTGCTGTATGATGCCGTACAGCACTCATGTTGCTGTACTGGATCATGAAATATATTTTACTCACCTGTGCCATTAGTTTTCTGTTGCATTGAAACGTTGACATCTGATTAAAGATGAAACATAAGCAGTAGTAGTGATGTCACAATATATATTATATAATATATTTGATTTATACTCACACAGTTTGCCAAGAAAACAGAGACCTCCAAGAGCACAAACCAGACAGACAGCAAACACAATCAGAAGAACTTTAGTCCACTTAGGCGGACTACGGTGTCTCTCTTGTTCTTGCTCTTCAGTGGAGTTACCTGTGGTAGAAATTTGATGAGATGCAGGAAATTATTTCTGAATTCTTGAATCAGTGCAGAATTTCTGTCAGGAACTGTTCAACATATATAACAGTTTGTGTCCTGAGAACACAGTTTAAATTTTCAGTTAAAATCTAGCTTTATCATATAGGCAAGCTGACTGTCCGAATGTTTGCCTATGTGATTTAATGATGACCAGTGGTACTCAAAAGATATGATAAATGTAGGCTATATATTTATAGCCTACATTTGAGTTTTAAAACAAAACTGCTAAGAAAAAACAAGAAATTGTATAATTGGATGTCTGACTGAAAACCTCAAAAAGCAACTAGGATAAAGATCTTGTGGCAGCTGCACCTGTGTGACAACTTTTCATCATGATGCACATGAGAAAAATATCTGTTGATCAAAGAATCTTGAGAACATGAACGCTTACAGTCTACCCACAGGAAAAGGCAAACTTCACACCAGTTCACATCACTGCTGCTTTCAGTAAATATCTCATTTTTATTTATGCTTTTGGCAGATGCTTTTATTCAAAACAAAGAAAGAACTACTTATAAATATATATTTAAATTTAAGTTTAGCATGTGAAGGATGAGGATGCATTAGTCAGTGATTTGTTACGGGAAATATACAGAAATAGTTATCATAGCACAATGTAAAATTATTTAAGGAGGTCATCTTCTTTCATGTATGTTTTAAGTGCCATTAACACAAAATACTAAATCAACTATTCTATGTACAGGTGCTGGTCATATAATTAGAATATCATCAAAAAGTTGATTTATTTCACTAATTCCATTCAAAAAGTGAAACTTGTATAATGTATACATTCATTCCACACAGACTGATATATTTCAAGTGTTTATTTCTTTTAATTTTGATGATTATAACTGACAACTAATGAAAACCCCAAATTCAGTATCTCAGAAAATTAGAATATTGTGAAAAGGTTCAATATTGAAGACACCTTGTGCCACACTCTAATCAGCTAATTAACTCAAAACACCTGCAAAGGCCTTTAAATGGTCTCTCAGTCTAGTTCTGTAGGCTACACAATCATGGGGAAGACTGCTGACTTGACAGTTGTCCAAAAGACGACCATTGACACCTTGCACAAGGAGGGCAAGACACAAAAGGTCATTGCAAAAGAGTCTGGCTGTTCACAGAGCTCTGTGTCCAAGCACATTAATAGAGAGGCGAAGGGGAGGAAAAGATGTGGTAGAAAAAAGTGTACAAGCAATAGGGATAACAGCACCCTGGAGAGGATTGTGAAACAAAACCCATTCAAAAATGTGGGGGAGATTCACAAAGAGTGGACTGCAGCTGGAGTCAGTGCTTCAAGAACCACTACGCACAGACGTACTGTATGCAAGACATGGGTTTCAGCTGTCGCATTCCTTGTGTCAAGCCACTCTTGAACAACAGACAGCGTCAGAAGCGTCTCGCCTGGGCTAAAGACAAAAAGGACTGGACTGCTGCTGAGTGGTCCAAAGTTATGTTCTCTGATGAAAGTAAATTTTGCATTTCCTTTGGAAATCAGGGTCCCAGAGTCTGGAGGAAGAGAGGAGAGGCACAGAATCCACGTTGCTTGAGGTCCAGTGTAAAGTTTCCACAGTCAGTGATGGTTTGGGGTGCCATGTCATCTGCTGGTGTTGGTCCACTGTGTTTTCTGAGGTCCAAGGTCAACACAGCCGTATACCAGGAAGTTTTAGAGCACTTCATGCTTCCTGCTGCTGACCAACTTTATGGAGATGCAGATTTCATTTTCCAACAGGACTTGGCACCTGCACACAGTGCCAAAGCTACCAGTACCTGGTTTAAGGACCATGGTATCCCTGTTCTTAATTGGCCAGCAAACTCGCCTGACCTTAACCCCATAGAAAATCTATGGGGTATTGTGAAGAGGAAGATGCGATATGCCAGACCCAACAATGCAGAAGAGCTGAAGGCCACTATCAGAGCAACCTGGGCTCTCATAACACCTGAGCAGTGCCACAGACTGATCGACTCCATGCCACGCCGCATTGCTGCAGTAATTCAGGCAAAAGGAGCCCCAACTAAGTATTGAGTGCTGTACATGCTCATACTTTTCATGTTCATACTTTTCAGTTGGCCAAGATTTCTAAAAATCCTTTCTTTGTATTGGTCTTAAGTAATATTCTAATTTTCTGAGATATTGAATTTGGGGTTTTCATTAGTTGTCAGTTATAATCATCAGAATTAAAAGAAATAAACACTTGAAATATATCAGTCTGTGTGGAATGAATGTATACATTGTACAAGTTTCACTTTTTGAATGGAATTAGTGAAATCAACTTTTTGATGATATTCTAATTATATGACCAGCACCTGTAAATTGTTTTAACAATTTAGTTTAATTGAATTAGACAAAGCAGAATCTTACTAAAAAAAGATTAATCTTTAAGGTATTTATTCTATGACTTTCATGCAGGTGTGTATGTTTGTACCAAAAAATTCTTTATACAGTGGACTACCAGTAAAACTAATAAAAATTTGGGATCAAAAATTATTCTGAAACTTTGACCTAACCGTGTTTTGCTTAACTGTTTTTTCTTTAATTGCTAATGCAATCTTTTTACACCACAGACTGAACAAAATTAAGCATTGCTTGGTAATTGGTTTACCTAAATTGGTATTATCTAATTGTGTACTTAAATTTAACAGCTGGCAGCTATTCAGCCTAATTCTTTACATACCTTTCTATCTGAAACTTATCGGAGTTCTTGTCATATTTTATTACCATTTTCTAAACTATAGCGAATAAACTGTGATAATGTGAGAAATGTTGAAGATGTCTGAATAAATTTTAGTTTGACTATATATTTAAATAACTGTTACTGGATGTTATTTCCATGCTGTGAAGTCACAGAATAATTTCACCCAGTTAGCCTTTATGTTTAATGAACAGTGAAGATGACTGAAATGTACATCCTGCTCATAGAAATACTGAATAATAACATCATGAATTATAATAAGTGTGAATTTAATACAATAACATTTGTAAAAACATGCCACTATGGGCTTTCTGTGCCAATTCTCCAACGGACTAATGTAAACTTTTTTTGAAAAAAAGAAACAATATTTTTTCACATCATAAATCTAAAAATATTTGCTTCAGCAAAAACCCTCATTAACCAATATAGACACAAAATATTTAACATTAGACATGTCACAAATTACTATTGTCCAGAGATACAATTCTTGAAATATATTGACATAAGATTTTTCTTCAAAAGAGAAAAATTAAGGTGCAAAATTAATGTACCATCTATCCTGAGTGCAATATAGTCCCTTAGGAAAAAACATCTGCCAAATGTGTAATTGTTGGATGGACATAGGAAAATGGTATACACAGTTACTACAGTGCTAAATCTTTAGAATAGAAATCGCATAATGATAATATCCCCAGCCTTACAGTTATATTGAGAGCGTTTTTCACCTGAAGCAGCTGTTGAAAATGTGAAACCAGAATTTTTGTTGTGTGAATCCATTTCACGAGCCTGACAGAAGATGTGTCCACTGAGACTTGATTGCTGCTTGAGATTGTTTAGAATAAGGAAGTCACATAAAATGTCATTCTTATTAATACAGACAGGAAGTGATTGTTGTATTTGATGGTCTCTGAAAATAGATTATAGTTTGTGTTCTGCAAGAGGAAAAAATGAGGATGGAGGCAAAAGCTTAAATGTTTATTGATTGATCTCAAATTTTCAGCATAATTTCAGGCAGCATTGTATGTCACGTATGGACGGGACAATCCCAGTTGTCAAGGTTTGGATGGTCAGTAAGATCCAGTGATCCCCTGGTAGATGTTGGAACTACATTAGTATCAATAGACATTATTCTCATTTGAAAGCTATTCATTAGTTGTGCATTCTAACTTTAGTCGTACTCGTAGATGTTTCACCAGTGTCAGATTTGTTTGGCTCTTAAGGGTCCTAAAGGCCTCCTTTACATTAAAATGTAAAATTGTCTGGAGCCCAGGATAGTTACTTAATGGTTTGGCATTGTCTGTATTTTTGTGGTGCCATCAGCCAATTTTGTCATACTGTTATAAATGTATTTTATTCTATATGTACAATTAATTTTGCTTTGATTTGTTAAACCTAAAAGAACTTATGACTGTAGAAAGATTAAAATAACAATTCGGCAGATTTTTTTTCTAACATCAAGCTACTTTTTAAGAAAATAAAACAAAATATGTAGTGTTAGCAAATCATAACTCAATATAAAGATTAGGGACATATCAATTTCTGCAGCATTTCCTGTGTCACTTATCTGCTTTCTCCAAGGCTTTTCTTACATTTAGTTATTTATTTTTTTATCATTAAAGTGGCTTACAAATGAGGAACTTCACAAACAGTTTATCATCAATAGAGCTGCATTAGTGACCTCTTGTGGAGACTTTTCTTGTGGAGAAAAGAACAGAGAGAAATACAAAGTGACAGAACAGGCAAAAATTAAACGTTGTAAAAATACAAAATTATTAGTGATTAAATTTCATCCAGTTTCTCAAAAAAACCTACTATATTGCTTAATGAGACTCGAAATAGCTCTAGCGCACATTGCATTTACATTATACATATAGCATGGTCTTATACTATCCTTAAAGATTAATGAGCTTTTGTTTTAGACACAAAACAGATTTTGTTCATTTTTAAACTTCTGCTAGCACAGTTTATTCACATGAGATTTAACAACAAGAAAACCAAAAGGCTGTCATCTGCTAACCACAGCAGTTTCATATACGATACTAAAGCATCAAACTGACTGCAGGTTGAGTTATCAGAATCAGAATCAGCTTTATTGCCAGGTATGTTTTCACATACAAGGAATTTGTTTTGGTGACAGTAGCTCCACAGTGCGACAGAATGACAATGACAGAACAGGACACAGATAATAAAAATAAAATAAAATAAAATAAAATAATGTACAAATATACAAAAATGTGTGAGGTAACAAAAAAAGTTAGACAGAGCTTTCAATTAAATTCAATGGAGGAAAAATACAGCATTTGTAATATCACACGAGTAAGCAAATTTTTTATTTTTTTGTATATATATATATATATATACACAAGAAGCATCAAACCAAGATTGAAAGTTGCCATTCTCATCTCCCAGCCTAGCACAGTCGTCTTCAGACAGATCCTCATGTCTCCAGTTATCAGGCTGTGACCACTCCCCACTGAACCAGAACCTTTAAGACACAAACAAGCTAATCTGGGTAAAGATTCTGATTCTAACCACATTTTGTCCTTGCAACAATTTTAGAAACAAACTGTAGTTTAGGTTATCTCCTCTTTTTTTTATTTTTTTTTTATGATTTTTAATGCATTTTGGTTGTTTCTCAGTTTGCATTAATTCTAAATTAGGTCTTTTGTCACTAAAATTGATCAACATAATTATATAATAAAAAAGATCACACATGCAGTGTTTTTACTGTACTCCAGTTTTGTTGAGAGTTTGGTTATTCATCCAAACCGTGTCCTTCAGTTTCTAGATCATTGAGACCAATCCAGTGCTGTTCTTTAGTTTTAGAGACCAGAAAATCCTAAAAGGAGAAAATTTGGTTTGGTAATTTTTGTGCCTTTTGACATGTCTATTTTAACACACGCATAGATGAAAGTGTCAGACAATTAGTATAGGCTAATAAATGTGTTGGGTATATGTGAATTAAAGTTAAAGTGCTTGTTATTTATCTTGCCTGCACTGTAGTTTAAACAGCGGGGTAAAAAAAAGTTTGGGTGCGGGAAACTTTTTTTTTTTTTTTTTTTGCTGTGATGTACTCATTAGTCTGTTTAGAAGTGCTTTAATGTTTGTTTTTGCAGTCTTCTTGATCACTTGGTGTGTTTGCATTCTTCCTCTTGAGATTCAATCACTTGTGGTTTCATCGTTCAAGCAGGTTGTTTTATGACTTACTGTATTTCCATTTGTGCTTATTTTTTGTAGACTGGTTGCACACATACTGATCGATATCATTACTCCAGACTATAATAATACTACTAATAATGTTAGTTAACATAATGCTTACATCTAATAGCAATTGCTTAATTATTTATCTGACTTTTCTGTTCTGATTGGCTGGTTATGGTGACCAGATCGGCTCCTTTTGAAACAGAAAGCACGACTGCTTGACAGTTCAGTGTATAAGAGCTATATAAATACAGATTTCCACAAAAAGCTATCCATCCATCCACAGAGAGATGGCAAGACTGATCTGTGAATAATGAACAACAATTAAAAAGGAGTAATTAAAACTTTCATTATTTAGATCTTAAAGTTTTCATCTGTAAAAATATTCCATCACACTTTAACATGCAAACTGAGACTCATTAAAAATGACAGCCTTTCTTTATGTGTTGTATCTGCCTGTAAGATCATTAAGCTCTTTCTTCGCGGCTGATGAAAAGACAATTAAAAAGTAAATAAGAAATAAACAGCCATTTAGGGGAAAAAAAATAGAGGTGATAGAGGCTATTTACACTAAGTGCAAATAGCACATTTTCTTAGTGATAGATGCTATTTACACTAACGATAGCAGCTATTTACACTAAGTGCAAATAGCAGTATTTTTAGCGATATGCTATTAGTGCAAATAGCGATAGATTCTATTTACACTGTTGAAATAGCAGGATTTTCTGCTATTTATACTACTTGTTGCAAATAGTAGCAATTATCTGCACTTCAGTATTGTATTACATTATAAAACAGTATGCAATAATAACGTATTGAGTGTAAATTAGCATTTTAATTCAAATTATTAAATGGATGCCACCTTATTGGTACAATAAAGCCCCTCCCTACACCTACCCTAGCCCTACCCGATACTTTATTTTCAACTTTTTTTTTCTTTTTTTTTTGAAAATAAATGCCTTTACGATGTGATATGAGATTTGAAAAGGGAGAAGGCGGGTTTGCATCGATCGCGTCAAAAAGACTACGGCATGCGCTTTACCACCTGCGCCACTGGTGCTGATGTTTTATAGTCCATTTTTAATAATCTTTATAATCCCAATCACACTTTTTTTGGGGCAGAGTTAGTGTAAATAGCCTCTGCCAACAAGGCGGACTATTTGCACTATGTGTAAATAGACACTCCGGAAAAGAATAAAGACTCAAAGGCTGGGGTGTTTTAAATGTCAAATGGTGTAATTAGTTTTTAGTTCCGCTATAGCTTGCTCACTATATCTTCCAGAAACAAAGGGATAAGGCAGATAAAATTACTTGCAGGTGTTGGACAAAAATAATGTGAACACCCATTGGGTTAATATAATTTGTGTATTCTATAGTAAAAAAAATAAACAAACAAACATTGCAATTATCTTTTATTTATATTTTCATGGTCTATATTCTCTAGGTTGTATATCAGTGTAGTAAAAGTTGTGTTCAGTAGTGCTACAAATGCCCAGTGAAATGAGTGACTTGTCAGACTGCCATTTGGAAATGCCAGTGCTTAAAAGGCAGCAAACAATAATGTTTATGTTTTAAGTATAAGATTATGTTTCAAGTCCTTTGGTTCTGTAAATTAAATGGCGCATCAGAGCTGCTTTGGAACATGTTATCTTGTCAACAGTGCAGTGATATAAAATTTTTAGATACATCTATTTGCATGTTGAATTATAACTGATATTGTCTGTCTTTCATACTGTATAAGAACATACACTAATCACAATTCAATACAATTTAACACAATTAATTGTATTTAAGTAATGAAGTATAATTTAATATAGTAACAGTTATACTCACAAAGCATCCACAGAGCACAGTGACCTCCGAGAGCAAAGACAAGAGACAAACCCAGGACAATCAGAAGAACTTTAGTCCATATTTGGGAAAGTGCCTGGGGTCAGAAATGAAGTGTTACTGTAATAAAGTGTCCCAGACAAGTAGCTTCTCAATACCTGACTTTTGAAGTCCTCCTTTTGGAGTCAGTGATGTATTTTTGAATAGGCTGTAGGGGTATAAATCAGATGTTCATCATGTAATGTTCTGACAGCAATTGTCTCAGCTGTACATTATTTGCAGATAGCTCAAAACATGCCTTGATATGATTTGATTAATTCAATGTGACAATTTTACACAACCAATTAAATTTTTTTTTAATTCACAAATGCAACCAAAATGTAACAAGAACATCCATATTAGGATCTATCCAACAAAATTAGGTACTAAAAAATGTATACAGTTGTTAAAACTGATGAAATATTTGATGACAGCTCAGGGACAATTTGACATCTTTTTATAGCAGTCAAACAAGTCTTTTAGGAGTCTCTTTCGAGAGTTTTTTTTCAAAAAGACATTGTGAGCAGATGCGGCTAACATGAAAGCATCAAACTATCCATTTTAAATCTCTCTCTCTCTCTCTCTCTCTCTCTATATATACATATATATTTTAATTTGTTGCATCAATACACCATATCAGTCCATATCAATTCACAGTTATAACCCTAATAGGTTCTGCATAACTATTACTTTATAGCCATTGTTCTTAGTGTCCTTTTAAAGACCTCACAGCATTTGTGGGAAATTAAGACTAATACAAACAAGATGAAGATTCTTGCTATTGTTCATGTGATAAACAGTTACAGTGTTTATTGAAAGAAATACTAATTTGATATCTTCCCCTTTAAATTATAACATTGTGGTTTAATGAATGAAACATTTTACAAAGTTCTTGCTGTGATAATCTTCCTAATATGATACTGATATCTGTTCTTCTCTCCGAAAAACAATAATATCTTACCTCTGAATTGAGAGCATTTGCCACCTGAAGCTGTTGCTGAAGACAAGTAATAAACATTTTCATAGTTTGAATTCATTTCATGAGCCTGATGGTTTACTGGTTTACTGGAAGCACGGAAGCCACAGACATATTAGTACAGCAATAAAGAGTCATTTGTACAGACAGGAAAAACAATAAATAAGCAGTGTACAAAGTGAAGCAGAGGAACAGATTGAACTTGGTTAGCGGTTAGAGGTCACACTTGATGACTGAATCCCAGTATTTACAAGCACAAGGTTAACATTTAAATAAATATGTAACTGGCAGTATGCAACTTGAAAACGCTTACATGTTCTTTCACATTTAAACAAACATATATGAAAAATAGGCTATGGATCATTAATTGCACATACATACTGATACTATTTAGCCACACTGCACTTGTGTGCGTCTGTAGATGAACCAGATACAGAAACATGCAGGAAATTACAAAACCTCAAACTCAGAACTCAGAAAGTAAGCTACAGTTATGAAAGATTTTCTGTTAAAAGTTTGCTCTTTTTTTATATATATATATATTTTTTTATTAGTAGGAGTGCAAAACATACAACATACGGTGAACACAAAACACAAAAACAGCAATAGAACAGCAGTGATAATAACAGCAATGAAAGCAAACAGCCATGACAATCTGAATAATAGTAGTAGTATTTAAGTAATATTAACATGCATAATAATAATAATAATAATACTAAAGATGGTGATGATAACAATATTCTGTGATGACGGCAACAGTAATATCCATAACAATAAAAGTAATAATAATAGAAACAATAGTAATAATAATAATGTAATAATGGCATATACCCAACACATACCACACCTGTCCTAGCTTCTGTGTCAGTGGTGTTTTTTGTTGTTTTGTTTGTTTTTATTTTGTTTTTTCCTTCTCTCCTCCCATTCACGATAAGATAACTATATGTATGTATATCTAAGCTGAGGTGGTGGTGCATTAAAATCAGCATGCGGTGCATTAAAAACGTGGTATATGTTGGGGGCAGATTTGATTTAGTTATATTTATATATTTTAAGTATATTTAGTGTTATGATCTTCATTAAACTGTTACCGTCCTTATACAAAACATCATTCCATCAACATCATCTTATTACTGCTCAGTGTTTCTAAGATAATAATAATAATAATAATAATAATAACAGTAGTAATGAAAACACTCATAGTATTACTAAAACCTTGTATAAATATGTATAATAATATGTGGATAAATAAATAATTAGAATCAGTGTGGGACATTTGTAAGAGTTGAATGAGGTCTGATCTGGAGTGTTGTGGTTCCGAAGTATGGTGAAAAATATTCTAGGGAGATGTAGTCTGTGAGCAAATTTTTCCAGCAAAAGTTTGCTCTTTAAAAATATTTTCAGAAATGTAGGGGGAAAATATGTGATTTGATAAACTATTTTCATACTGACTAGGATTTTTTGGTTATGCTTTGAGAAAATGCTACCATTCAACTCGCATACTGTTTTGGACACGCATACTGTTTTGTCAGTAATGATGAACAAATCATTCTTCTGAATTGGATCTTTTTTAATGAAACTGTGGATTTGGTCCAGGAAGCTGATAATGTGAATCGACTATTTCACTTGGTTCCTGAAACCTCAAAACCTGCACCAGCTATTGAATTTGTACATGTTTGTTTTATAACGATCCACGCCACAGCTCACTTACTCACTAAACCACAACTGGATGGCAGGGATGTTAAAAGCTATTATAAAGTAAAATACAATATTGACGTTTAGTAGGGAAAAGAAAGAAACAATGACCGAGAACAGGTACAAATTTGATCTCTACTTTCGTTTTTTTAATTGTGACATGGACTTATAAATTTAAGTTGTGCTGCCTTTGATAGCTCAGGATAGCAACTGAAGGGTTTGGTGTCTTTGTTTTTTCTTATATCCTAGTATGAGATACATCTCATATATTTTACTTCTTGTGATTCACAACTTGGTTGTACTTAAGACAGTTCCAGGGGAAACATTTAATTTTGCTTATATGTGCTGATTTATTTGATAATTTTGTTTTGTTAAACCTATAAATAAATTTTAAATAAATAAAATATAAATTTATTTATTTATTTTTTTGTAAATCCAACTACTTTTTAATAAAATAAAATAAACAGTGCTATAGCATAACATAACATTTAGTCATTTATTAATCATTACAGCAACTTACAAATGAAGAACTTCACAATCAGTTTATCATCAATAAAGCTGTAGAGGACGCTGCATTAATGACCTCTTGTGCATTAATGACCTCTTGTGGAGAAAATAAGAGAGAAATACAAAGTAGCCTAACAGAACAGGCAAAAAATAAAAATAAAACAAAAAAACGCCCTCATGAGATTATCATCAGTTCAGTTATTCTGCAGCACACAAGGTTTTATACTACTCTTAAAGTTTGTCTGCTCATCACACTCAAAGAAATTGTTTATTTGGATTACACCTATAAAACTGAATGTAATGCATATTTGTCAGTCATACATAAATATTAGTACTTTCTCTAATTAGTACCAATAAACTGAATGTGTTTTAAATACACTATATTTTTTATATTTATCATCAGTAAATCCAATTTGTTTCAATGTCAAACATATTGCTTGTTCCACAGCTAGCCATATTTTAAAAATGTTCATATTTTATATATTGTTTTAAAAGCTGTTTTGACAATGAACAGATTTGCAATTTGAATATGCTTTGAAAAAGATCATGTAAATAAAATCAAATACATGCAAATCATTATATGCTGCTATGCCATGATTATTTGAGAGCAGAAAATGTCATTTATGTATGACTGACAAATATGCATAATGTTTAGTAAACCTGTGTAATCCAAATGGATGGAAATGTGCAATTAAAAAAACAAAAAACCCAAAAACAATATATATATATATATATATATATATATATATATATATATATATATATATCTCTTACATTTAGGCCAAAAAATTTTTTATGAATGCTAAGATATTTCATATATGATACTCAAGCATTTCAATTGACTGCAAAATGAGCAATGTGTGAGGTATCAAAACAAAATGCTTTTGTATTAGCATGTATTTACATAACAATAACATAATAATAGATAATAATAATCACTGGAGAAAAGAATATCATTTTTAATCTGACATGAGTAAGCAAATCCAAAAAAGCCTTGTTTTCTGTCCATATACACTCTAAAAATGCTGGGTTATTTTTTTAACCCAAATGCTGGGTTCAGCCTGTTGGGTCATTTTATTGGGTTGTTTTTAATATTTTTATCTAGGTGCTGGGTTATTTTTTTTTTAAACCAAAAGCTGGGTTCAGCAGCTTGTTGGATCATTTTATTGGGTTATTTTTTAATATTTTTACCCAGGTGCTGGGTCATTTTTAACACTGGGTTATTTTTTTCCTACCTAACCGCTGGGTTGACCCTGTCTCCAGTGAAACTTCTCAACAACGCAGCTGCTGAGAGCACTGGCTTTAAGTCCACAGGAGAGAGCGATTCTCAGCACCGCTGGTGCGGATTTGGTGGACTCTTTCAGGGAAATAACAGTTTGTATACATTTTATTTCATTTATAAAGTCTTTAATGTGGTGGTGGAAATGCCTTTGCCTTGCATAACAGGGCTTAACATTAAGTCTTGACGTGTGCTTGTCCTTCGGACAAGTAAATCAGTCATTCACTTGTCTGAGTAAAAAAGTTACTTGTCCGGGGAAAATGTTATATATATATATATTTTTATTTGGCGTAAATGTAATCCATTCTGAAGCAATAGTCTCATCACTGCTCTATGAGGTCTTTAATCAGCATATTTGTGATATTTGCCTTAAATTGATTTCTAGGACACTTTTAACTTTATGAAGGGCAATATTTTCCTAACCTTACTAAATGTATGTGTCATCATTGACGTCAAATTCTTAAATTTTATCAATACATTCAGTTAGAATAATTAGACTCTGTATGGTTGTTACCATTCAAATGAAATCAGTATCAACAAACTCCATCTTTCCACTGCAGAGGAAACACTGAAGCTGCATTGAGAGTGCCATTTAGATGTATTTACTCAGACTGTTTAATGAAGATAAGAGGTTCCATAAATGAATTTACACAGTAAAATTACAAATGCATAAATAATGTTATAAGATTAATGTTTACTTTTTTAACATATAAATATGAAATGTTGGAAAAATTAATTAGTGAATCACTGATTCAACCAATTCGTTCAAACAGCTAATTCATTCAATAAAGCAAGTGACTGTCTTTACAAATGGCTCACTGAATCATTGACTCGTTCAAACCGATTCATTTAAAAATGCTTAATTATTCAGTAACGAAACACCCCTGTGTGTTGCTCGGAGATGCGCGACGGTTCTGGCTTTGCTTAGAACTATTTTCATTAGCAAAAACGGTCAATAATGTGTCTAAAATGTTAATCAGTTAATATTAATTACTTGTTTATTGAACTACTGTTGTATAAAATCAGTGCCACATTTGCAATAGTGATGGTGCTTGGTCGTGTGATGTTGCTTACCTATATCATATGTTATTTAGAATATTGATCTTTTTTTGTTCTACCGCAGTATGTTTGTTTCTTTGTGTGTGCTGTTGGATTTTTCCATGAGTCAAATAGGCTGCACGAGCCTCAAATGACGCAACCTTGATACTGTCAATACGTATTGTTACGGGGCTGACGAGACGTGAGACGTGCGGATCCATATGCAAAGCTTTATTGTAAAACATAGTCAGAACACAGGCAGGGTCAGAGAATGGCAAACAGGTATGGCAGAGGCAAGTCAGAGCAATCCGTGGAGCAAGCGTGGGTCGACGATCGGCAAACAGTATCCAAAGGGGCAAGGCAGAGAGATAATCCAGAAACGAGAGCAATAGTCCAAACGGCAAGGCGAAGGGTAATTCCAGGAAACACAGGCAAGGATAAAAACACAAGGCAAGGCAAGGCGAGGCAAGACCATGACCATGACTAGGGCTCCGTAATGTAGCTATCGCTAGGAGAGTGATAAACGCTATACAATACTCGGCGCTACAACAGAGCAAGTCCATAGCTTAAGTAGTGTGTGAGTGAATGACAGTCAGCTGTGAGTGATCAGTGCAATCAGCTGTGTTAGTGCAATGGGTTGTGGGAACTGTAGTCCAGTGTGCTGTGTGGTGTAAGAGTCCGTGTGGTGAACGAGTGACCTCTGGTGGTGAGTTAACGGAAGAGCATGGCCAGGATTCGTGACAGTTATCAGTCACCGTTTACACTGAAAGTAATAAAATCAGAATCAGTCTCAGTTTTGGTGCTGCTCTAGTTATTGTTTGTTATTGATGTTTTAATCAGGTTACTTGTCCAGTCGGGCAAGTAAAATTCTCTTTCACTTGCCCCTTCACAAAATCCACTTGTCCCGGAGAGCCCTGCATAACATAAACGGATTTTATTTGTTATAATGCTGAGTGTAATTTAATTTGATGTTAAAATATGTTCTCTAATCTCAGTACTGTTTGTTTTTGGGCAGGTTTTGGAGTCAGTCACATCTTCTCTCAGCTACGAGTGAAACGCAAGGCCGCGGTCTAAAGTTCGCAGTTCCCCCGCGAACAGCAGCCCTTCACCGGCTCAGATTTCGGCGACACACCGGCACGAGGATTAGCACTATTTCAGTAAGAAGCGATTACAGAGAACCATTGAATACACTTCAATTAAAATACTACTTCTAAATATGCCTTTTTTATTACTAAAATGCTTGTTAAACGAGTTTAAATTTATATAATATTGTAAACTATGCTGTATTCACTCAGATAAATTCAATTAGTCTTGTATTTTGTCCGTGGGTGTTCTTGCTTAATAATAAATGTTCATCTTTTGATTATTGTTGTTGCCTATAGTAATTCTGTGTGTGATTTTTAATTTTCAGCCCATTTTAAGCCAGCAATATAGTAATTTTTAAACAATAGATGACTTAAATTAAACAACCTAGCATGGTGGGTAAAAACGATTAACCCAAGCAGCTGGGTCAAAATAACCCAGCATGTGTTCTGTCCAATATTTACCTAGTGGTGGGTTGCCAAATAACCCAAGTTGGACTGTTTTTAACACAGCATTTTTTAGAGTGTAAAAATATAGACCTCATTTAGGTAATTAACACCGCTGATGGAGGTAAATTGGTAGGCCTATTTCTTTTCACAGATAAACTTAATCTGATAATTGCAAGAAACATCAGACCAACTTTTAAAATTGTTCATAATTGCACAGTTTTCTCCAGTGGGATCATCTTGTTTCCAGTTATCAGGTTCACTTTTCCCAGATTCCCTCTGATACCAAAACCTGCAATAGTAGAAACAGACGATCAGAGTATAAACAATACTTATCCTGCAATAATATTTTGTAGAAAACCACGATGTAGTTTTTTTTTAACATGCCATTATGCCATTATGCAAAGATTTAAATGTTCCATAATGATCACGATGAATGATAATAATAAATATGATTTTTTTTGTTACATTGATTAACTTAATTGTAGTCAGTGTTCTTACTGTACTCCAGTTTCGTTGAGAGTTCGGTTATTCACCCAAACCCAGTGTCCTTCAGTTTCCAGATCATTCAGACCAATCCAGTACTGTTCTTCAATTTTAGAAAGCAGAAACCTCTAAGAGAGAAAACATCATATGCAATGTTGTTTCTGAATATTGTGATTTAAACAGGTTCTTTGATTTAACATACATCCAACTTGAAATTTTCTTACCTGTTCTGATTGGCTGGTTATTGTGACAAGATCAGCTCCTTTTGAAACACAGAAAGCACGACTGCTTGACCAGTTCAGTTCATTAGAGCTGAAGAAGTACAACTTTCCTTTAAAAGTTGTCAAGCTCTTGTCACAGTTCAAACACTGCATAAATGCTGAAATAAAAAGCATATGAAAATTATCTTTTTTTTAGTTCATGATGTTTTTGAAATGGGGAAAAAAAGTTTGGTTTAATATGCAGAGATTTTCAAACTCTTTGCCTAAAGTGTCATGGGTCTGAAGTACAAACATCTCACCTTCATAAAAGGACAGTCGTTCTCTAATTCTGGTGTAATTGGCTGTAAGTTCCTCAATCTTTCTCACCATGACTGGTACAGAAACAGCTATTAAGAAAGAGAACACAAGTGGTTTGAGAAATGTGTTCAAAAGACTGACTTGTATTTGCTAAACAAAAACAAATGTATCAAAGCCAGTTCGGACACTAGGTGTGCATGAGTCTGAAGCTAATAACGCACTATTGTTGATGTGGAGATGTTCTCTAACTCTGGTGCAATTGGCTGTAAGTTCCTCAATCTTTCTCACCATGACTGGTACAGATACATCTATTAAGAAAGAGAAAACAAGTGGTTTGAGAAATGTGTTCAAAAGACTGACTTGTATTTGCTAAACAAAAACAAATGTATCAAAGCCAGTTCACATCAGTGTGCATGAGTCTGAAGCTTTAATAACGCACTATTGTTGATGTGGAGATGTTCTCTAACTCTGGTGCAATTGGCTGTAAGTTCCTCTAGCTGTCTTTTCATGACTGGTACAGAAACAGTTATAAAGAAAATGGAAAACAAAAGCAAGCAGACAAATTCACTCATGTAGTCCTTTCTTTTTACACACTGTTAATAACACGTTTATTGGATGCATAAAATATTATTACTTACTTGTGTTGTTAGTTTTCTGGGCAGACAGTTGCATTGAAACATTAACATCTGATTAAAAACAAAACAGTAGCAGTGATGTCACTGATAAATCTACAGTGCCAAGAAAAAGTATGTGAACCCATTGGAAATAGTTGGTTTTCTGCCTTAATTGGTCATAAAATATCAACTGATCTTCACCAAAGTCACAATTGTAGACAAACACAATGGGCTTAAGCTAACAACTCTCTCTCTCTCTCTCTCTCTCACTCACACACACACACACACACACACACACACACACACACACACACACACACACACACACACACACACACACACACACACACACACACACACGTTGGTATTGGTGGTTTACAGGGACTCTCCATAGGCGTAATGCTTTTTACACACTGTTAATAAAACACGTTTATTGGATGCATAAAATATTATACTTACTTGTGTTGTTAGTTTTCTGGGCTGACAGTTGCATTGAAACATTAACATCTGATTAAAGACAAAACAGTAGCAGTGATGTCACTGATAAATCTACAGTGCCAAGAAAAAGTATGTGAACCCATTGGAAATAGTTGGTTTTCTGCCTTAATTGGTCATAAAATGTCAACTGATCTTCACCAAAGTCACAATTATAGACAAACACAATGTACTTAAGCTAACAACTCTCTCTCTCTCTCTCTCTCTCTCTCTCTCTCTCTCTCTCTCTCTCTCACTCACACACACACACACACACACACGTTGGTATTGGTGGTTTACAGGGACTCTTCATAGGCGTAATGGTTTTTATACTGTACAAACTGTATTTTCTATCACCCTACATCAACCCTACACCTAAACCTACCGCTCACAGAAAACTTTGTGCATTTTTAGATTTTCAAAAAAACAAACAAACAATCAAAAAAACAATTAAGTATGTTTTTAAGCCTTTTGAATCATAGGGACATAGGCAGTGTCCTCATAAACTACCTTCATATTGTAATACCTCTGTCACACCCATGTCATTATACAAATTTGTGTTCCCATAAACCAAAAAACCCAATCCAGTGTGCGCGCGCTCACACACACACACACACACACACACACACACATACACACACACACACACACACACGTTTGTTTTTGTGAATTGTGGGGACATTCCATATGCGTAAAGGATTTTATACTTTACAAACCGTATATTTTATTGCCCTACACCAACCCTACACCTAAACCTACCCCTTTACAGGAAACTTTGTGCATTTTTACTTTCTAAAAAAAAACTCATTCTGTATGATTTATAAGCCTTTTGAAGTATGGGGACATGGGGCAATGTCCTCATAAGTCACCTTCTCCTTGTAATACCTATATGTCATACCCATGTCATTATACAAATTTGTGTCCTCATATGTCACAAAAACACGCACGCACGCACGCATACACACACACACACAAAGTTGTTTCATGAGTTGTTTACAAGCCCATTGTTTTGTCCTTGAGCAGTTAAACTGCCCACTATTCTGAAAAATCCCCCAGGTTCTGCAGTTTTTGGTTTTCCAGCATATTCTGGATATTTGAATCATTTACAAAAGTGACTGTGTGATTTTAAGATTGGTGAAAAACAAAAACAAAAAAACAAACAAAAAAAATTAAATAAAACTGTGCAGGTGCTGGATTTTTCAGAAGAAATTATTTGTTCCACAGCACTAATGTTACTGGAATGTGGTCAATAAATACATGAAAGATAATAATTGTTTGAGTGTTGTTAGCTTAAGCATATTGTGTTTGTCTATTATGACTTTGGTGAAGATCAGACAATATTTCATGACCAATTAATGCATAAAACCAATCCAATTCCAATGGGTTCACATACTTTTTCTTGGTACAGTGTATCTGTATCTATTTTAACAAAAATATCAGTTATACTCACACAGTATCCCCAGAATACAGAGACCTCCAAGAGCAAAAACCAGACAGACAGCCAAAACAATCAGAAGAACTTTAGAGTTACCTGTGGGTATAAATTTGATGATATAAAGGAAATAATTTCTGAACCTTTGAATCAGTGTAGTATTTCTGTCCAGAACTTTTCCTGAATTTATATTTGTCTTATTTCTGACATATATTAAAAAAGACAACATGTCCCAACCTGACATTTGTACTCTTGTCCTTGTATGAATCTATGCCAATGTGGTTTTATCTATACTGTATTTTAAATGTACTGATATTATCATTCGAAGGATAGAATTTTCAAATATTGTTTAATTTTTAAATTAAAATACTATTTAACTTAACAGGTTATTAAACTGGGGCCTGGTTTTACAGACGGGGCTTAGACTACGCCAGGATAGGCCATAGTTCAGTTAGGATATTTAAGTTATTTTTTATAAATGTGCTTAGGAAAAAACATTACTGGTGTGCATCTTGAGACAAACCAAAGGCACTGATATATTTTAAGATCAATCATTGCAAGTTTCTTTCTGTTGAAACATCTCAGACTTACATTTTGGTCTAGGACTAGGCTTAAGCCTTGTCTGTGAAACCGGGGGTGGATGTTTGAAATGAACAAAGTCCTGTACAGCAGTAACTAATATAAAGATCTTGTGACAACTACGCCTGAGAAACAAGTTTCTACTATAACAAGTGAGAAAAAATACATTAACTGTAGCTTCACAACATGGTCGCACACCGGTGTGCATACACTCATAGAAAACAATGTGTTCGAATTTTAAAGACATGGCTTTTTTATTTAAATGATAGTGTTGATGGCATTTGATTCCCAAGGAATGCATGAACAGATCAAATATATTTCCTGAATACAATGTAAGTCACTTTGGACAAAAGTGTCTACCAAATGTGTATTTGTTCAATGAATGTAAGAAAACCAATCCTAAATCATTAAAATAGAAATGAATGCATGCTGAAGATATTCAAACCTTACCTTTGTATTGAGAGCATTTTTCCCCTGAAGCAACTGCTGAAGGCATGAAACTAGTATTTTCATACATTGAATCCATTTCATGAGCCATGAACAAAACTATTGTCTAATGATACAAAAGACGTGCTCTAGTGCTGGTTGAGATTGTTGAGAATAAGGAAGTCACATAAAGTGTCATCCTTATTTAATATAGACAGGAAGTTTATGCCACCTCTCAAAATAATTTATTTGACAGCTATTCAGAGGTATTTTTGCATTCTGACAGGTTTATCTGTAGTTAACTTATAACAAAAACATTCATAATAGTAAAACACATGTTTTGTCATTTAATGTTGCTTTGTTTTGTTAAAACTAGAATGTATTTCTAAAATGTTAGGCCTGTCAAAAGATTAAAATGATTTAAAACTATTTTGCAGATTTTTTAAATTTTTTATTTTATTTTTAAATGTTATTAATAACACATTCAGCTTTTTACAAAAAAAAAAAAATCAGTAGTGTTTTATACCTATTTGTTGCATAACATAACATAATGGCATATAAATTTGCACGGATCTATTTCTGCAGCTCTATTGCTCTTTACTCATTTCACTAATCTGCTTTTTCCTGCTGTCATCCTTTCAGATGTGTCACCCAATCAAACCAGACAGTTGTAAAATAACATTCACATTAAGTTTCTTAGTCCGCTGTTTTATCCAAGCAACTTCTCAGGCAATTTATCATATCAGTACGAAATTGTCACGGTGCACACAACGGGGAGGATACAGGAACACGGAGACGAGGATGTAAACTCAAATAAAAGTCTTTACTGAAATCCAACAAGGCAAGGCAGGGCAAGACAAGGCAAGGTAGACACAGACAGGAACACCGGGGAGTAACGAGTAGACCAGACAACACGAAACTGAACAGACAGGACTATAATACACAGGATGATTAACAAAACACAGCTGGGACATAATTAACTAATGATCACACTTAACAAGGACAGGAAACAAACCAAATATGGAAACATGAGGCGGGAACACGATACACACGACAGAGGTCTGACAGAAATCAGTAAAGCTGTAGAGCATGCTGCATTGCAAGTTGTGAAAATGCAAAATCATCTGATTATCAGTGATTAAATTCTTTTCTGCTTCTCACACAAACCTACTACATGGCTTCAGAAGACTTAAAATGACTGTAGTGCACATTACATTTACATTATTCATTTAGCTATGAGTCTTATACTGTAATGCACTAAAAAAAACAGATCTTGTAACATTTTTAACTTGATATAAGAAAGCAAATCTAAAAGATCCTTCTCTCTAATTTTGTGCATATGCAAAATCAATATTACCTTTACCATATTAATTAGTATCACTGATAGAGGTAAAATGATATTTCTTTTCACAGAATTTTATTTCTTTTTATTTTTTTTTACAAGAAGCTTCAAAAAAGATTGAAAGTTGCCATTCTCATCTCCCAGACTAGCACAATTCTTTCCAGATGGATCCTAGTTTCTGCAGTTATCAGGTTCTGTCAGCCCCTCGCTGAACCAGAACCTTTAAGTATATAGGTAAACAGTATAGGTAAAGAACACTTTTTTTGGTTGACATTTTATGACAGTTTCATGACAGTTTATGCTTACTGTACTCCAGTTTCATTGAGAGTTTGGTTATTCACCCAAACCCAGTGTCCCTCATTGTCCAAATCACCAAGACCAATCTAGTGTGTCTCTTTAATTTTAGAGATCAGGACATATTTTACACATCTTTTATCTCATTAAATACAATTTACATGCCAAACTAAAGCTGGAAGCGCTTAATCTACAACTTAATTTCTGCAGCAACAGTGCAGGAAACAGTGAGTGGTTTTGTTTGGTTTCTTCCTCTTGAGGTTCAAGCACATGTGGTTTCATCGTTCTAGCAGATTGTGTTAACATTTTATATTTTCTAATCATACTCATTTTGTGAGTGTTCAACCGATGTTGTTTTTTGACAGCCGATGCCAATATCTTAGAGAGCAGGTTATATACATTTATATATATATATATATATATATATGTGTGTGTTAATAAATAAAATAAAAAGAAATAAAAAGGAAATAACCAACAGGGCACTCAGTAATATTGGAAGTTTGTGTGTATTAAGAATCATATTTTTTTCAAATAAAGCCACAGTAATACTCATTTTACATACAGCACACAGTGAAAATGACATGAATATGACAGTGGGCAAATGGATAAAGCACATATAGTTTGACGAGAAAATATTATGCTTTCTATTACTAATAATATAAAAGCAATCATTATTACTAATAATATAAAAGCAATCGTTATAATAATTTTTTGTTTACCTTTTAATTCCTTTGTTTAACAATTCCATCTGATTATTAGACAGAAAAATGGCGACAGCATACAATGAAGATTGAATGTGAGCGCTGTGTGCCTGAGCGTTGCCATTCTCAGCGCCATCAGAATAAATGTCTGGTGCAGCATCAAAATAAAAGTACCGCATCGAACACATAGGTCAAACAGAAAAAATTATCGGCCAATGCCGATGTTTGAAAAATGCCAAATATCGGCCTTGGCGATATATCGGTCGATCAGTAATTACTAGGGTTGGCTCGTTGCCACAATTTTGGCTTCGGTACAATACCAGAATCTAATATATCTGTATCGATGCCAAATCAGTGCTAAATAGCCTACTGTAAGCAGCCTCAAAAGATAACTGAATTAAAAACAATTTTGTTAAGAACACAGCATGAAACAGCACTTCTCAGTGCTCCGTACTCAGTAAAACTGAAGTGATTAGGGCTGCACGATAAATCGCATGCAATATCCAATGTGTATCTTGTCAGTAAAGCCCAGGGCTGGACTGGGACAAAAAATCAGCCCTGGCATATTTTGGTCCAGGCGGCCCACCACTTCTCTCTCTCTTTCTCTCTCTCTCTCTCTCTCTCTCTCTCTCTATACACACTACCAGTCAAAAGTTTTTGAACAGTAAGATTTTTAATGTTTTTTTAAAAGAAGTTTCTTCTGCTCACCAAGCCTGCATTTATTTGATCCAAAATACAGCAAAAGCAGTAATATTGTGAAATATTTTTACTATTTAAAATTGTTTTCTACTTGAATATATTTTAAAATGTAATTTATTCCTGTGATTTCAAAGCTGAATTTTCAGCATCATTACTCCAGTCACATGATCCTTCAGAAATCATTCAAATATTCTGATTTTCTGCTCAAAAACATTTATTATTATTATTATGTTGAAAACAGCTGAGTAGATTTTGTTTTTCAGGTTTCTTTGATGAACAGAAAGTTCAGAAGAACAGCATTTATCTGAAATATAAATCTTTTGTAACATTATAAATATCTTTATCATTTTTGATCAATTTAAAGCATCCTTGCTAAATAAATGTATTAATTTCTATCAGGGCTGGATTGGTAATCGGGCATACCAGGCATTTTCCCGGTGGGCCGATGCACTGAAGGGGCCGACAGAGATTTTTCATTTTTTTTTGCCAAGGACCATCACGCAGGGACAGCGAGCAGCCAGTGGCCCATTGGTTTGTCTCCTGTATTGACAGCGTAAACCACCCAATCACAATGCGCTATAGACGGAGCGATGAAGTATTTTGCTCCGCCTATAAAGATCGCTTCACCCCAACTTCTTCCTCGTCGGCTTTTCCCACGTTTTAACAGCTTTATCAAGAACAGGCTTGCTCTGCGGTGAGTGATGCGGGCCAAAGAGCCAGGCAGGAGGAGGAGAGGAGAGTAGTTGAATCGGTAAAGTGCTTGATAGGGACTCGCAACGGAGGCAGGCATCTAACCTATCCTAATGTGTGCGCGTGCCATGAGTGTAGAATACGTAAACACTTTTTAATAAAACGTAAATTCGTCCCCCGCGATTTTTTGGCCAAGTCAAGTCAAGTGTGTTCATAGAGGTTTCCATGGGCCAATGCGAATAAATCTAGATTTAAATTCGAAAAGACACGATATTGTCGGACCTGACGTTTTATTCTTATCCAGAACAACTAGATCAGGGGTGTCAAACTCAGTTCCTGGAAGGCCGGAGCCCTGCAGAGTTTAGATGCAACCCTAATTAAACACACCCGATCCAACTAATCAAGTCCTTCAAGCTTATTTGAAAACTACATGGTTTGTGTGTTGGAGCAGGGTTGGAGCTAAACTCTGCAGGGCTGCGGCCCTCCAGGAACTGAGTTTGACACCCCTGAAGATGCAATGATACATATCTACACTACCAATCAAAAGTTTTTGAACAGTAAGATTTTGAATGTTTTTTTAAAGAATTCTCTTCTGCTCACCAAGCCTGCATTTATTTGATCCAAAATAGGAAAAGCAGTAATATTGTGAAATATTTTTAATATTTAAAATAACTGCTTTCTATTTGAATATATTTTAAAATGTAATTGATTTCTGTGATCAAAGCTGAATTTTCAGCATCAATACTCCAGTTTTCAGTGTCACATAATCCCTCAGAAAACATGCTAATATGCTAATTTGCTGCTCAAGAAACATTTAGTAGTAGTAGTAGTAGTAGTAGAATTATCAATATTTAAAACAGTCGAGTACATTTTCTTTTCTGGATTCTTTGATGAATAGAAAGATCCAAAGATCAGCGTTTATCTGAAATAAAAAAAAAAGCGTTTGTAACATGATACACTATAGCCTACCATTCAAAAGCTTGGAGTCAGTATAATTTTTGTTTTGTTTTTTCGGAAAGAAATTATAGAAATTAATACTTTTATTTAGCAAGGATGCTTTAAATTGATCAAAAATGATGATAAAGACATTTATAATGTTACAAAAGATTTCTATTTCAGATAAATGCTTCTGAACTTTCTATTCATCAAAGAAACCTGAAGAAATTCTGCTCAGCTGTTTTCAGCATAATAATAATAAATGTTTTTTGAGCAGCAAATCAGAATATTTGAATGATTTCTGAACAATCTTATGACACTGAAGACTGGAGTAATGATGCTGAAAATTCAGCTTTGAAACCACAGGAATAAAATATATTCAAATAGAAAACAGTTATTTTAAATAGTAAAAATATTTAACAATATTACTGCTTTTGCTGTATTTTGGATCAAATAAATGCAGGCTTGGTGAGCAGAAGAGACTTCTTTAAAACAATATTTAAAAATCTTACTGTTCACAAACTTTTGACTGGTAGTGTATCAACCTAAGCTCATTGGAAATACGTGCCTATTCATACATTTCTGCAAAACTGAAAAAACGTACCTATACATACAAATCGCTGCAGTTTCCAGTTGAAATGAACACTTGAGGCAGTAAAACTCTGACAACTTTTATTCTTTTTCACACAAAAGTATAATTTACAGGTATATTTTTGATTAATAAAGGTTAATTTTTACACAATTAGTTGCAGAATGTTATATTATGACTTCAAAACAATTTTAACATCCTGCACGATTTGAAAACTGATACTTTTGAACGTTGTAGTCACATATACAGCTTCATATGCATGAATTTTCTAATCCAGCAGATTTATTCGGTAGCTCATGTGACACGGCGTTGCATTTAGGTGATGAAGAGCTCCGGTACGAATTCCCGTGAAACTACGGTTCGACTAAACAGCTCAAATCCGCATAAAGAAGTTAAAATAGCCTGGCAACATCAGCGAATACGTTTTTATATTACTTTTGCATTTGTTAACACTATTGGGTAGGTTTAGGTTTGGGTTTGGTGTAGGGGATATTTCCAACATGATAGAGCATTAATCTTTAGCGACACTCACCAGATATTTGAATTCTGAATGGCCGCAAAACGTACCTCAATCAGCATAATAAAAACGCTGCAATACGTGCCTGTACCAACGTAATAAAAACGTGCCACGGTCACATATTAAACGTGTGTTTTAGCGCCACTCTCTGGACATTTCACTTTGAAACTGCCGCGAAACGTGCAGTAAGGTACATAATTACGGGGTTGCAGAAATGTATGTAGAGGCACGTATTTCCAATGAGCCTGGGTTGATATATATATATGTATATGTGGTGGTGGGCCGCCTGGACCAAAAAATGCCAGGGCCGATTTTTTGTCCCAGTCCAGCCCTGACTAATGCCATTCATTTTTTAAAAATATGTATTTTATACACTAAGTAGCCTATTTGGATTTCTTATTGCTTTCTTTATGAGAACCTTTAAAAAACTTTCTTATGCTAATATTCAGCTGGTTAAATGTACAGAAAATGGAGTGAATTTTTGCTAAAATGCAATGTCATAATGTTTGTTTAGGGGGGTGTTGAGGGGCACATTGGTGCATTCCTCTAGCTGGTGGCATCTTAGGCAACCGCCTAGCTAGCTTATGCCTTAAAATGGCCCTGCGGAAACTATTCAGAACATTCTTCTCTCTAGTCTGTCTCCCTCCACCTACTCCTACTAGAACTTTTGATGACTTTGCCAGCTATTTCACAGATACAGTAATAGCAACCATCAGCAAACAGTTCTCTGCACCACTTACCCACAGCCAGCCTCCACTCACACACATTCCTCTCTTCTCTTCCTTCTCACCCCTCACAGAGAACAAGGTCTCGAAAACCAGTCTTACTTAAAAAGCGAACACTCCACCAAGACTGCCTTGCTGACCTTTGCTGAAACTCTTCGGCAGGCAAGAGCGACCTCCAGATCATCTGTTCTTATTCTGTGTGACCAGTTTGCAGCCTTTGACAATTAATCACCAGATCCTCCTATCCACACTTTCTGACTGAACTGCTGAAATCATCACAACATTTTGGCAAGCACTTAACCACCCCATACTCTTAACCAATGTGTGTATACACACACACACAAAATATATATATATATATATATTTTCTGCATTTCTCCAGCTTGCTTCCTAATAGTTCTCTAATAACCTTGGCATTGTGTGAAGTGAAGTGTGGCCAAGTACTTGGACCCATACTCGGAATTTGTGCTCTGCATTTAACCCATCCGAGTGCACACACACCCCCGGAGCAGTGGGCAGCCATATTGCTGCAGCGCCAGGGGAGCAGTTGGGGGTTCGGTGCCTTGCTCAAGGATCTCACCTCAGTTGTGGTATTGAGGGTGGAGAGAGCGCTGGACATTCACTCCCCTCACCTACAATCCTTGCCGGACCTGAGACTCAAACCCGCAACCTTCAGGTTATAATCTGACTCTATAACCATTAGGCCACAACTTCTTTGTTCCTCTTTTTGTAAGTTGCTTTGGATAAAAGAATCTGCTAAATGCATAATTTGGTTAAGGTAAAACAAGTAAATTGAAAATAGATAACTGGTGGTATTGCAGTACTAACATACAGAGGTAATCCCTTTTGGTTATTCACCCAAACCCAGTGTCCTTCAGTTTCCAGATCATTCAGACCAATCCAGTGTGTCTCTTTAATTTTTGAGACCAGAAAATCCTGATTGAGAATAAATCATAGGCAATAGTGTAAAATAAAATTTTGTTGGCATAGATAAAGGTAAAAATAAATAAAAACTCTTAAAATAAACTTTCATTTATATGATCAAAACATAAATCATGTAAAGTCGCTGTCATGAAACAGATAATAACGATGGGTAGAGAACCCAAACACAAAAACCTAGACAGATGTGACACCCATAAGCTGTAAGTTAAGTTTGTTTTCATTACACTTACGTCTAGTATCAATTAATTCATAATTGATCTCACTTGACTGTTCTGTTTGGTTGCGGTGACTAGATCGGCTACTTTTGAACACAGTCATCTCGACTGCTTGAGCAGTTCAGTTTATCAGAGCTGAATAAATACAGCCTTCCACAACAAGCTATCCAGCCATCCACAGAGAGATTACAAGACTGAGCTGTGAATAATGAATAAAGTGTAATAAAATCTTCCATTGTTGTTACAACCACACTTTGTATGCAAACTGACACTCACCATCGTAAAACGACAACCATTTTGTAAGTGTTGTATCTGGCTGTAAGATCATTAAACTCTTTCTTCATGACTGATGAAAAGACAATTCAAAAAAGGAGAAACAAGCAGCCATTTAGAGAACTGAACCCAAAAGACTGAGGCAGTTTTGAATGCTGAATTTTATATATATAATGGAAATGTCAATTCGCCATCATGAAGTTGAAAGTGTTCTCTAACTCTTGTGTAATTGGCTTTAAATTCTTCTAGCTTTCTCATCAGAACTTGGAAATAAATAAATAAATAAATAATACATAAAATAAATAAATGAAAAGAAAATAGGCAAACAAGCAGATAAAGTTACTCACATGGTCAGTTTAGTAAACACTACTGTAAATGAAACATATTTGTTCTCTACCATTTATAAAACAGTTTTCTCACTTGTGCTGTTGATCTCTTGAGCTGACAGTTGCGTTGAAATCATGATGTGCTGTTCATTCAGTGATTCAAAATCAGCAAGCTTATAATTTTCTTATTAAAGACAAAATATTGGTAAATATTTGTTTTGAGGAAAATCACCTAAGACTAAAATTATCTACCAAAAAAAAAAAAAAAAGTTTGAATGGAGTTTGTAAGAGCTAAATTAATTGCAGTTAATATGGAGGTTAATATTGTTTTGCTTACTAAAAGGGCCATTTGAATTCCTAAGGAAAAAGAGGTGCTGATAGTGATCAAGGTGAGTTTGAATGTCTCACACATAGACTGTAAAAAAAAGACTTCCTCTTCCTTTCACTATAAAAAGTGAAGCCAAAATGTCTCATGTATGGCCGCTGTCAAACTCCCGCAGACTTAATCGCAGGTACACTAACTAAAAGCAAACTTATTAAACACTTGAACATACATCAGCATGATAAGAACTACCTAAAATTACAAAAATAAAATAAAGTGTAATTTGATTTTTTTGTTTTTCTTTTTCAGTTTGGCTCATGTCCCATTCGTTTTACATGGAGATGGTGGGAGGGGTTTATTACCTATACTGCAGCCAGCCACCAGATGGCAATCAAAATGTTTTGTCTCTCTCTCTCTCTCAGGTAACTTTCCAGTTTCCACATATATGCTGAGTACAGTTAACTGTATATGTTTTATCATTCTTCATCTATTTTGTATTTGTGTAACCACAACCATATACTGTTATTAAACCATTTCAATTATAACTTATGTGTTAGCTATATTTTGATTCAATATTAACAGTGCTACTTATTGCAAAACAATATAGCCACACGTTAGCAACGTTCTCCCACATATTTTGCTAATCTAACTGAGCTTATTTCCATCGTTGGTATAAGTAGCATAAGTATAAGAAATGCAGAGTTTTACACCATCGTGCTGATAAGGTTTCTTTAGTCATTGTTACGGTTTGTGTTTTTGGTTCCTGTCGTGTTTTTTCTCCTCCCTCTTTTTGGTTTTTGATAGGTTGTCCAATGATGGGGTGTGTGTTCGTCATTGGCGGTCCAGACGAGGCGGGGCCTTTATAAGGACGCTGCCGGCATTCAACAGGGAGCTCATTGTTGGTTCGGTCGCGTCTGGGTTGAGAGCTCCTGGATCCCTCCTCCGGCCGATGATCAAACTTGTTGAATTTAAGTGAATTGTGACTGTTGATTATGACCATCTGTTCTAAAACATTTTTGTTTTAAGAACATGGAGCGTAGGGGTGTCCTGCCTATTTATTTTGATAGGTTTGTTTGGGTTTTGTTTTTCGTTAGGTAGTTAGGGAAGTAAATTGTATTTTTTATTTTTAACTCAATCAGTTTATTTAATACTTCCCCTTTTTTCTTTTTAGATTGGTTTTGTTTGTTGTTTTGGCCTTTGGACACCCCGAAGAGATGCTCTCTATTTTCACTTGATGTTCATTTTTAAATAAACTTAATCACTTTATTTGATTAACACTGTGTAGTTGTTTGATTATCGACCGGAGTGGTTTGAACATTTGGGATTCCATTACCACAACCCAGTTTGGTTATGCCCTGTTTAGAGTTTATTTTTATTGTCGAGCTCGGGGCGTAACAGTCATTCAGCAGTACTGCAACCTGAACCACTGTAGTGACACTACCCTTACAATATGGAGGTTTGTTTGACAGTGATTTTAAAAATCAAAAGTTACTAAAATGTGTTGCATGAGAGCAAAAACAAGAGAGAAACCCAAAACAATCAGAAGAACTTTAGTCCACTTAAGAGAAGTGTCCTCTCTCTCTCTCATTCTTGTTCTTCAGTGGAGTTATCTGGGATCAGAAGTTTGATGAGATAAAGAAAATATGAGGAAATTTTTTTAAAATCTTTTTCTGAGCTCTTTAATCAGTCCAGCATTGCTGTCTGAAACTATTCCTGAATTTACACTTCTTTTCTACAAAATAAAGTTGCCCAACCTGACATTTTCTTCATTGTACTCCTGTACTAAATCAGATAAAGGTCTTGTGACAAATAGGCCTGTGCAACAACTTTCTATCATGACACATGAGAAAAATTATATATATATATATATATATTGCTGCTCATTAAAAGGCTTCACAGCATTTTGAGAACATTGACACTTATAGACAGGAAGTCAAATGGCAAACTTCACACCAGTTCACACATCACTGTTGCCTTTACACTTTTGGCAGATGCTTTTATTCAAAGCATCTTCAGATTGCATTTGAACTCATTCTTCTTTCTGAAGCAATGACACTGGTGTTGATAGCACCATGAACTACTGTCTAACTAGGAAGACAGAGCTTTTTCATCTAATTGACAGCATTTGATTCCACTAAAATACATGAACAGATAAAATATAAAGGTCTACCTCGATGCAGGTTAAGATGTTTTGGACAAAGGCATCTGCCAAATGTGCAATTGTTGAAAGAACATAAGAAAACCTTATACTGTACAAGTGCTAAATCTTAGAATTTGTAATGCATACTGATAATGCTCCTCTGCATTGAGAGGGTTTTTCACCGGAAGCAATTGTTGAAAGTATGAAACTAGAATTTTCATAGATCGAATCCATTTCATGAGCCTGACAGGAGATGTGGACAAACTTATGGACGTAACGATGCACCGCGAGCCGGTTGAAAATCAATACAAAAAATGTGTGACGATTCAAGTCAGTCGAGATCAAATCGCGATGCAATGCATGTACAGGGAATGCAGCATCTTTGTTTGGATTGTGATTAAAATGCAGCGGTCATCTCAAGCAAAGCCTTTGTTTGTTTATATGAAGAGATTTCTTTTATTTGTATTATTTATTCATTTGATTTGGGATTTTTAAAAAAATATTTTAGTTTTGTTATTTTATATTTCATTTTGACAAAAATTTTTTGTGAGAAATAATAAAAGGACACCTTTTCATTTATAATTTGTCTTAAATATCAAAAAATCTGTATTCTATATTAAATTATATAAATATAAAAAGCATACAGAAGCAATTCAGTCTACAATTCAGAATGCCTTGAATTTTGAATTTTAATAGACTAAACGTGCATGCACGCTCTGTGTGCTTTCGTGATATACTCGATAATGTCAGATCGCACATCATTACAACACTTACCATATCACAGAAGATTTACTGTATATCGCACACTCCAGCCTCGACTTTGACTGGAAAATGAAATTATCTTCGGTCACATAAATAAAACTGACTGCAAGTTGAGTGATGTGTGAGCTAGTAAAACAAAATGTATTATCAAGTATAGTATGCTTTACAGCTTCTAGATTCAACTTTAAACAGGACACATTCAAATACATCTTAGTTCATTTCTAGAGAAGAATACAGCATTTTTACAACAAAAACATGAGTAAGCAAATCTAAAAGAGCCCTCCCTTTAGTTTTCTGTGCATATGCAAATTCAGTATAGACCTTATTAATTAGTACCACTGATAGAGGTAAATAAATTTTTCTTTTCACAAATAAACTTTTTCTTTTTTTTACATGAAGCATCAAACCAAGATTGAAAGTTTCCATTTGAATCTCCCAGACTAGCACAGTCCTCTCCAGACGGATCCTGGTTTCTCCAGTTATCAGGTTCTGTCGGCCCCTCTCTGAACCAGAACCTTTAAGACACAAACAGTATGGGTAAATAACACATTTTTATCCTTACAATAATTGTACAACAGAGCTGTAGTTAAGGTGATTGTGTAAGGGATGATTTTTTTTTTTTTTTTGCTTGTAAAAAATTTACAATCATTTGTCATTCAAACTGCAGTGATTAACAGCTGTATTTATTCTACAGTTATTTATGACAGATTTTTCTTACTGTACTTCAGTTTCAGTGAGAGTTTGGTTATTCACCCAAACCCAGTGTCCTTCAGTTTCTAGATCATTGAGACCAATCCAGTGCGTCTCTTTAATTTTAGAGAACAGAAAATCCTAAAGGAGAAACACACATCTTTTTTACATATCTTTTATCTCATTACATACAATTCATACACCAAACTCAAGCCGGAAGCACTTCATCTACAACTTGGGTTATCATCATTTAACAAAATAACAGTGCAGGAAACTGTGGGTGGTTTTGGTCATGATGTACGCGGCTTCTTCCACTTGTGGTTTCATTGTTTCAGCAGGTTTTGTGTTTTATATTTCCATTTTGTGTGGACTGTTTGTACAAAAATGACTTGCCTGTTCTGATTGGCTGGTTATGGTGACCAGATCGGCTCCTTTTGAAACACAGACATCTCGACTGCTTGACCAGTTTAGTTTATCAGAGCTGAATAAATACAGCTTTCCACAAAAAGCTATCCATCCATCCACAGAGAGATTACTCTCATCTGTGAATAATGAATTAAAAAGTGTAAAACTTCCAATCAACAGCTAATCAAACCTTGGTTCCTTGTGCTTGCCTTGCACTTTAAAAAGTGAGACAAATGCACTCCAATGCACTATTTACTTGTTTTAGGAGAAAGTGTTTGATGTACTTACAGCCAGAATGATTGTCCTTGTAACTTGTGTCAGTTTGCATACACATATTTTGATAGAATTAATGCATAATTTAAAAAAAGAAGGGAAAAAACCAACAACAAAAAGGTTCTTAAAAATAGCAAACACAAGCCAACTCACCAGCACAAAGGGACAGCGGTTCTTTAATTATGGTGTAATTGGTTTTCAGTTCTTCTAGTTCTCTCGACACTTGAAGAAAATGTGAAAACCATCAGATGTGGTCGGTTCAGTGAATACTACTGTAAATGAAACATGTTTATGTTCTGCTGTTTCATGTTTTCTCACTTGTGCTGTTCTTCTCTTGAGCTGATTTTAAATCGGCAAGCGTATTGACATCTGATTAAAGAGTAAACAATCACAGAAGCAATTATTAGAAATGAAGTCCTCATATCTGTTTCATTTTGAACAATGCAAGTCAAAAGGAGGATATTTAAAGTGTAAAGGTTACAAAACTAAAAAAAATGTTATTTGTAGCTACATTAATGCTTCAGGCTGAATTATTTGCAGTTTAATATGACAAATGTAAAGGCTTAGGGGTTTAGAAAATAATTTAAGTTAGTACAATTACAAAAATATTATTTATTATTATTATATTTAAAATTAACTTCTTATTTTAGGCATCAGAACAGAAATATAATTTGGTAACACACTACAGTAAGGTTTCATTAGTTAACTACAATAGGTAACACTTATAATAAACAATAATTCTACAGAATTTATTAATCTTAGTTAATGTGTCATCTTAACATTTACAGTAATAATGCATTTTTAACATCAGAAGTTGTTAACATTAATTAATTAATTAACAACATGAACATAAACATTTGTATTAATTAACATTAACAAAGGTTAATAAATGTTGTACTTTATTCAAGTTAGTTAATGCATTAATGTTTAAAAAAAGAAACCTTATTGTTAAGTGTTGCCTATAGTTTTTTAATTCATTGTAATATCCAGACAAACACCTGATTCACAATTTGATCACCAATTCAGAAAAAAAAAAAGTTCAACAATGATTGCTTATAATCTGCATCTTAAAACTGCTTTGTCTGAGAAAAGTAAAATTTTGAAAAATAATTAAAAAAAATCTATTGCATCAGTGCTGAAAGGATGCTTCTGCTCTACACTGGTAAATGCACCCTGAACAGAGTGCAACCTGAATGCACCTTGAACAGATTAAAGATCTCACATTTTTCTACTCACACAGCATCCCTAGAGCGCAGAGGCCTCCGAGTGCAAAAACAAGAGAGAAACTGAGAAGAGTCAGAAGAACTTTAGTCCACTTAGGAGAAGAGACTTCTCGCTCTCGTTCTTGTTTTTGAAAGGACATGCCTGGGGTCAGAAATTGTGTTAAAGTTACAAATTATTCCAAACAAATAAGTTTTGAATTTTCATTGTGGCCTGTAACATATTTTTGAAAATGTATTTAAACTATTCTTGAACTTTTATAACTGAATTTCTTAGCAGGACCAAGTCCTTTAAATGAGCTCACAGCATATGTGAGAAATTAAAGTCATATATAAATAAAATAAAAAAATCAATAATGGTCAACACTTGTGAAATGGTTGATAAAGAAAGAAAGAAATTCAATTTTATAAATTTTTTCATTTGATATTTTGTTTTACAATGCATGAAGATTCTTTCTGCGGTGAATAAATCTCTAAATATGATTTTGGTGTCATACAAATAGAACTAAAAAAGATAAATTATAAAACCTATAATATCTTACCACTGTACAGAGAGCATCTGACATCTAAAGCTGTCATCGAAGGCATGTAATCAATATTTTCATAGATTGAATCCATTTTGCTGACCTGATAAAAGACGTGAAGGTTGAGTGTTTGCTGGACAAAAAGGAGCCACAGAAGTATTACTACTGTCATTAAATATCATTTATACAGACAGGAAATACAAGAAGTTAGCAAATGGAGGAAGAGGAACAAATTAAAGTTGATTAGCAGTGTTTAAAGATCAAATGTGATGAATGCATTCCAGTGTGATTTAAAAATTAAACCTTGATAAACATTTTTTAATATTTAACAAATATAATAAAAAAAAATCAGTCACACGTATTTTTACATTTAAACGAACATTTTAAAAAAGTATCAGTAATTGCACACAAGGTGATATGCAGTACGTACTGATGCTGTTGTCACTCTTTACTGATCCGCTGCGTCTGTGCGCATCTTTGCTCATTCTGATAGATTCATACAGAGACGTGCAGGAAGTTACAAAACCTCAAAGTAAGAGAAAGTGAGTTACATATTGATCTATCTGTTGTCTCACTGAGCTCGGTGTACAGTTCTGTGAAAAGAATGTACAACTCGTGAAATGTTTGCCAAACAATGAACATATTTGGTTATATTAATAATGGAACTTTTCATGGACTTATAGCTATGGGTGAAATTCAGCTGATAGCTTCTTTTAATTGCCTCTTACGTTGACTAGGATGTTTCCCTATGCAAAATGCTTTGAAAATGCTGTCACTCCACTTATATGCATTTTCAGACATGTTGTCAGCCTAAATAATGATAATGAACATATCATTCGTATGAATTGGATCATTTTAATGAATCTGTGAACAGGAGGTCCATGCAACTCGACACAAAGCCATGCTTTTTACCCACAGAATGGTGTTGTTACAACATTTACCAGCATGGGCTCACAGTCAAAACTAAACCCAGGTTTAAATTGCTCTTTGTGATGGAGTACTAGTGCCAACTATACACTCTAAAAAATGCTGGGTTAAATATGGACAAACCCAGCGATTGGGTTGTTTTCAACCAACAGTTGGGTTAAATGTTTAACCCAACCTTCTGGGCAGTAACCCAACCGCTGGGTCAAAACAACCCAATCGCTGGGTTTGTCCATATTTTACCCAGCGCTGGGTTGTATTTAACCCTATAGGCCTGAGGTAATAAACAGTTCATATTAAATTATTTGGTGTGTTTTCATTGTGACATTTGATTCTTAGGCTACACTATTCATCAAGTGTTTGTGTGAACTATTGCATTTATGAGAAAATGCACTTGACCAGCATTGAAGTGTCTAAAAGTCACGACACCACTAGTCTAGTACACATATTTTAATGCCTTGTTTTTTGCAGTCTCTGCAGTGCTTCTTCTATTAGATAATCTTTTATTATATTAGATTAAGAACAGGGGCCTCAGAATCATGGCCCATGTGGCAATTTTATACAGAATGCTATAAAGTCAAATATTGAGAAATTGACAAGACATGCTTGGAAGACATGAAAATGCATGTATGACAGAATGTTAACTTTTTTGTGAAGTATTTAAGCATATTGAATTAAACAGCTGCAGCAGCTTCACAAACAAATCTTTTCTCTTCAAAACAAAAAGCATCCATCCAGAATTCAGTTGTCCCCAATGAGTGACCCAGACAAGTGCAGTCTTCACCGGGTGGGTGATCTTTAGTCCAGTTATCGGGCTCATTGTTTCCATTCTCTCGTTTCATCCAAAAAAAAACAACAACTTTTGTTTAGGTAGCAACCCGTTAATTACTTTCATGTATTGTTAGGTTTAATGCACATTGTGTTATCAAGATTAATGAAGATCTTACTCTAATGAATTGTTAAGCGGCTGGTTAGTCACCCAAACCCAGTGACCCTCAGTGTCCAAATCATTAAGAACAATCCAGTGAGTCTCTTTAACTTCTGAGGTAACAAAATCCTGATGGAGAAAAAAATGTCTTTTGATATATAATGCACATAAGGTTCAAACAAAATAAATAAATAGCCTAATATTTAAAGTCAAAATTAAAATCGAAATGGACTATTTATTGGTTTTATTGAGAATAATTAATCAAGACATGTTATTCTAAATAAATAATTGTTAGTAATCATTAGGCAAATAAACAAATGATTTACGGTCAGTTACTTATTTACATTCTTACGTGTTCCTTATATTATCCCTTATGAAAATTAACCTTGGTTTTGTTATAGTACAAGTGTAGTTACCATGTTTTTTGGTGGATTATATAATTTCCATAACACTGTTACTTCAAATACCATGGTTAAACTATGGTTAGTGTAGCAAAACCACGGTTAATTTGTGGTTACCATGTATTAACAGCATAACCATGTATTTTGGTTTAATTTGGAGTAAAACCATGGTTAATTTTCGTAAGGTATGTGATAGATGCTGAAACTAAAGATGGATGAAGAAAACGGTGCTGTATTTAAAGATAATTTCTGAGGATTGATATCACAGTGGTTCCCAGTATTTTGGAACTGATGTGTGAATGGTATTTCACCAGTAAAACGATAGAACGCAGTTGCTTGTGTGAACAGCACATTTGTGTACTAGCCAGTGATTTTTACAGCAATTTACAGGCTTTAATGCATTGGTCTCAAACTCAATTCCTGGAGGGCCACAGCTCTGCACAGTTTTGCTTCAACCCTAATCAAACACACCTTTCTTATCCAGATAATCAAGCTCTTCAAGATTACTAGAAAAGACAAGTGCAGTCTTCACGGGGTGGGTGATTTTTAGTCCAGTTATCAGGTTCATTGTTTCCATTCTTTCGTTTCATCAAGAATCTGCAAAAAAAAAAAAAAAAAGGAAAAAAAAGCTTTTGGTTAGGTAGCAAGATTGTTGTCTTGTGTTGTCAAGATTAATGAAGATCTTACTCTAATGAATTGTTAAGTGGCTGGTTATTCACCCAAACCCAGTGACCCTCAGTGTCCAAATCATTAAGACCAATCCAGTGAGTCTCTTAAACTTCTGAGGTAACAAAATCCTGATGGAGAAAAAAATGTCTTTTGATATATAATGCACATAATGTTCAAAGGAAAGAAATAAATAGCCTAATATTTAAAGTCAAAATCTAAAATCGAAATGGACTATTTATTGATTTTATTGAGAATAATTAATCAAGACATGTTATTCTAAATAAATAATTGTTAGTAATCATTAGGCAAATAAACAAATGATTTACAGTCAGTTACTTACTTATATACATTTTTATGTGTTCCTAACGTTTTATTATCCCTTATGAAAATTAACCTTGGTTTTGTTATAGTAAAAGTGTAGTTACCATGTTTTTTGGTGGATTATATAATTTGCATAACAGTTTTACTTCAAATGGCATGGTTAAACTATGGTTAGTGTAACAAAAACATGGTTAATTTGTGGTTACCATGTTTTAACAGCATAACCATGTATTTTGGTTAAACCATGGTTAATTTTTTTAAGGTATGTGATAGATGGTGAAACTAAAGATAAAGAAAACGTTGCTGTATTTAAAAATAATTTCCGAGGATTGGTATCACAGTGGTTCCCAGTATTTTGGAACTGATGTGTGAATTGTATTTCACCAGTAAAAAGATAGAACGCAGTTGCTTGTGTGAACAGCACCTTTGTGTACTAGCCAGTGATTTTTACAGCAGTTTACGGGATTTAATGCATTGGTCTCAAACTCAATTCCTGGAGGGCCACAGCTCTGCACAGTTTTGCTTCAACCCTAATCAAACACACCTTATCCAGCTAATCAAAGTCTTTAGGATCACTAGAAACTTCCAAGCAGGCGTGATTTGGAGCTGGTTGGAGCTAAACTGTGCAGAGCTGTGGCCCTTCAGGAATTGAGTTTGAGACCAATGCTTTAATGTGTGAAAGGCATTGTTGTCTCTTATGAAATTTTTTTTCATAATTTTTAAGGGCTGTTCACACCGAAAATTATAACTATAATGATAGTTGCAATATCGTTGACCCCAACGGGTGGTCGTTCAGCTTAATATAATCCAGGTGGATTCTGAATGGGTGTCAATGTTTTTGTCATTTATCATTTGAAAAAAAATAATGATCTGAAAATGATTCCAAAAATATTGTTCCTCTGTGTCATTATGGTCATTATGTGGCATGGACATCCATATTCTGATGGAATTAGAATGATTGTTAAGTTATCGTATTTGTGTCCTAACCAGACAAGACGCTATAGATTCTAGCGACAAGCAATTTGTCTGTCCACACCAGACGCTACAGCTCAAGATAAACAATCACAGCCAGTCCGTGTGTGGGTGGTCTCTGCAAGCACACTGGAGAGAATGGGTAAGAGCATAATCTAATTCATAAATATTAAACCATTTTACCATTATAAAAATACATAGGTCTATACTTAGTGACTGATAGCTACAATCTTTGTTGTGGAATACATTTGTGACAGTTGCGACACTGCGACAGCTGATCAGAATCTACCAGTAGTTATCGTCCTTGGTGTGAACAACGCTTAACTCAGAAATACATGACATTACAGAAGTAAAATGGATAATACATCAAAGCAATTAAGTGTTTAACTGGTGAACACACCTGCTCTGCTTTGCTGTTTATGATCACTAGATCACACAGTGATCTCGACTCTGTGTCCAGAGAAGTAGTA
Source organism: Tor tambroides (assembly GCA_021397915.2). Taxonomy (NCBI): domain Eukaryota; kingdom Metazoa; phylum Chordata; class Actinopteri; order Cypriniformes; family Cyprinidae; genus Tor; species Tor tambroides. The sequence goes on along the minus strand of JAFVLL020039902.1, from coordinate 264 downwards.
ACACTTTGCTCCAGAATGAATCCAGTGGACAGAACAAAGTGCACACCCTGTGATGTCTTCAGAAAAAAAAGAGGTAGAGATGAATCAGTTATTTATTTCACACTATTTCCCTCTTTATTTTAGAGAGATTCTGCTTATTTCTGAGTATTTAAGGTCTTTAAAGTTTATATTCGTGGCCACGATATAATAATACAGAATTATTTGGGTAACTTTATGAGCATAGGTAACGCGATCTTGGCAAATAGTTTCAGACTTCGAAAATCA
>JAFVLL020039899.1:0-17871 GCA_021397915.2 Tor tambroides | reverse complement strand
CTTTAATCGCGCGAGCGGCTCTTCAAGAAGTAATCAAACTGAAGTTCATGCTCATTGTTGATCTGAAGCTGATGAGTGATTTTCTGGAGCTGTATTTGTGAGCGCGGCGTCATAAATCACGGCTGATTCATGCTGGAGGTACGCAGACAGCTAACAGTAAATCAAAAGCCATCTGCCCGCGGGACGGCCATCGCAGCCGCGGCACCCAGTCATCTGTCATGTCAGCGCTGCCGCCGATTTACATTTATTTACATTTAGCGCACAGCGCCTCATTACGCACAGGAAGTGAAGAGGGAAACGGCGTGAGCGGAGAACACAAATACTCATTTATAAACAACTAACTTTTGAAGGAGAAATCAAGAGAGGAACGACACAAACTCCAGCTCTACATCTGAAGAAGAAACGGGACGGATAAACTTGAAGGGCTTTCTTTCATGTTTACTGATAGCTATTTTATCTTCAAGCGAATATTGACTGATTTTTCATATAAATTGTACATACTTACACATCTGATTTATAGGACAGTGTTATTTTAGTATTGTTAATATAATACTATAGTTTATACTACTGTATAGTTTTGCTAATATTTTTAATTACATTTTTTGTTATATTTTCTTAATTTTAGTTACAGTTTTATTAATTTTGTTGCGTGTTGTCCTTTTTATTGGTATTTTTTAAATGACTGTCTGTATAGTTTGTATTAACTTTCAGTTTTTAGTTTTAGTGTATTTACTTAGTTATTTTAGTTCTGTAACTTAAACTACATGAAAATGAGAAATAGCTGAATTAAGTTTTTTATTATTAATATATATAGTTTGTATTAAGTTCCAGTTCTTGGTTTTAGTGGATTTAGTTATTTTATATGATTTTTTAATAATCTGAATTTCAGTTCATTTTTGTTTTAAAGAAATGAATTTTTGTTTTAATGGTTTTAGTTTTGGTTAATAACTCACTTTAACTAAGAACACGTTTTCAAAGTTTTAGGTTTTAGTTTTAGTTATTTTAGTACTTCAGCTTAAACTATGGAAAATGAGAAATATTGACTGAAATAAATAAAAATAAATAAATACATTTTAAATAAGATAAATCAAAATAAAATAAATAGTAAAGTAGTATAGCATTCAGGATGCTGTATGCTGTCTGAGCTCACGTCAAACAGATTTTTCCTCAGATCTGCTGATACAGGCCGTTATGTTGGTCATAGACATAAACTTTGGCTCTTTACACATTCAAAGAGAAAGTTGCTCAGCCACCAGTTATTGCCTAGAAGGGATCTGAAACTTTAAAGACACTGACAAACTCACTCAATAGATGCTTTTTCAGGCATCTCGCTGTAGTCAGCCGATACTGAGATCTTTACAGCCCCGAACAGTCAAACAACAGCTGTTCGATACTGCTTTACATACATTAACACACCATTAAACAGTGCTGAAGGGATTTTATTCGCTCTGCTTTGAAATTAAACGCGTTTGATGTGACGTACTGTAAATATCAGCTCAAAAGATCCTCTCACAGGTTCACTGACACTAAACCAACTTGATGTTTTGACACAGACATCACACAATCACAACAGAAGTCATCTAAGCAACCTTGTTAAAGGAACAGTAACACAAAAGTATTAAAGGTACAGTAACATACAGAAATCTTAACTGTTTAACAGGTGAAAACTCTTCAGTGGATTTGAAGTATTTCTGAACTAAATAATAAACAAATCTTTCTTAAATAATATATACAAATGAAATAAATGATGTTTTTCCAGGTATATTCAAAATAAAATATAATAAAATAATAAAATAAAATAATAGAATAAAAACAACCAAAGACAAAAAAAATTAAAAAAAAAAAAATTAAAAAAAAAATATGATACAAACAATATTTGATGTGTTTCAGGTATATATTGAAAATAAAACCAAACATTTAAAAATAAAAACCAAGACAAAGTAGAACAAAAATAAAGATGATGTAAACAATACTTTAAGAGTGAGTGAGTGAGTGAGTGAGTGAGTGAATGAATGAATGAATGAATGAATGAATGAATGAATGAATTGCATAAAATTAAAAATAACTTATGGTAACACTTTATTTCGATAGTCCACTTTAGACATTCTAGTAACAGTAAGTAACTTTGCAACTACATGTCAACTAGCAGTCATTAGAGTATTAGTAGACTGTCTGCTTAATATCTTCTAACACTTTATTTTGATGGGTCCACAACATAAAAACATACTGAATATGAAAAACTTTGCAAGTATATGTCAGCTTATACTTAACCTAACCTAACAGTCTACTCTGAGAGTTAGTAGATATGTAGCTGCAAATGAATAAGAATTAGTTGACATGTAGTTACAAAGTTACTTATAGTTAGTAGAATATCTAAAGTGGACTATCAAAATAAAGTGTAACCTAACTTATTGACACTGACATTAAGTGATGATCACAACCGAAGTCAACATATAAAAGTTAAAGTTGCATTAACATGTAAAAATCTTAAAGGTACAGTATGAAAAATGTTTAATGGGTGGGCAATGTTCATGAAAAGCTAAATGACAACTGCAGTTTATTTATTTATTGTTTTATTTTCTTATTTGTAATGCAGGAAAGCTTCACATGTGATACATCTGTTTGATAAAAACAGAACAAAACGGACACAAGGGTGAATCGATCACACAAACACACGCTCTGAAATGAGCTGACATGCCATCGCTCTGACCCACGCTGCAGTTGTGTTTGACGTTTGCAGCAGATGCTATTCAATCACTCTGTCTGATTTATTTAGAGAAAACATCTGAGCTTTAACATGCACGCACACACACACACACACACACACACACACAGATGATTAGTGTGCAAGTTAAACAGGTCTGAAGGTTTGTCATGATAGCAAAACGTCTGTAGTCAAAAACAATACAAGTGAAATTTCATGATTCACACAGCAAAATCTAATCAGTACTAAAACTCAATTACTGGAAAGAAAATGATAAATATTAAAAAAGTAATGCATAATAAACTCATAAAATATATTATGAATTATAAATCAAAAAGTATCTTTGAAGTATTTCAGAATTAAACAATGTTTATTTACATTTATAATAATCCACTGCATTTTTTTTTAAATATATATATATATATATATATAAAACCAAAAGACCACAACAAAGATATGGGTGAAGTCAACAATAATTTAAGTCTTTCAGGAATAGAATAGAATAGAATAGAATAGAATAGCAAAATATTTATATTTGAAATATTTCAGATATACATTCAAAATAAATACTGAAAAATAAATATTACGTAAAAAAAAAAAAGTGATTCAGGTCTATATTCAAAAATAAAGCAAAATAAAATAAAATAAATAAAAAGATTTAAACAGCACAAAAATAAAAATGAAGTAAGCAGCGCATAAAGTGTTTCAGGTATGTATATTAAAAATAAAATAATAAAAGTAAAATAAAACTGATGCAAGTACGTCCCTTAAGACAGACTACAAACTTAAGACATGTGAATTACTTTCATAAGTATGTTTTGGAAATAATGAAGATGGATGAAGATGAACATGGACTTGATAAAGACACCCTGAATGTTGACACTGTATAACATTAACACTGGTATTTTATTCCAGCATCAATTTAGCACCAAAGTACAGAAACTTCTGACATCTTTACACATTTGTGCATTATTTATTTGAAGAGCCCAAACACACATCTTCATGCGGTAAACCTCCACCTCAGGAACAGCTGACTGCACTGTTTCTGTGTGAGGTGGAAAGTAGCCGATGTCAGAGTGATGAATGTGCGATCAGAAGAGGAGCACCAAAACACAAACACAAGCTCTGAAACTCTGATGCCACTGGAAACGTGAGTTTGCTTTCCATCAGTGCTGTTGAGGTCACCATTAACTAGTGTTTGCCATCCGTGAGCCTCATCTGTCCTATTTCCCCGCTCTCAGCGGAGCCGGGCTTATTTATATCAGCTGACACAGGAAATCACCTGCTGATCGCTGACAAACCACGTCCCTCAGGAAGAGCTGCGCTAAAACACACTCCTTCTGTTAGCTCACTCACCGGGGAGAAGCTTTTTCAGTCGCTCGCGCACGTGACGTCACTCCAGAGACGGAAATGAGCGATGATTTCAAATCAAACAGCATGTGTAAAATAACAAGCGGTTTCCCTGAAGGAAGGAGGAAAAATCCCTGTGTGGACAGTTATTTATTTATTTATTTATTTTTAAGAAATTAATAGCCTACTTTTATATAGCAAGGATGCTTTAAATTGGTCAAAAGTGACAGTAAATTCATTTATAATGTTACAGAAGATTTCTAATTTAAATAAATGCTGCTCTTCTGAACTTTTGATTCATCAAAGATTCCTAAAAAATATAACGGATCACGGTTTCCACAAATATATGAAGCAGCACAAGTTTTCAACATTGCTAATAATCAGAAATGTTTCAGCATATTAGAAAGATTTCTGAAGGATCATGTGACACTGAAGACTGGAGTAATGATGCTGAAACGTCAGCTTTGATCACAGCAATAAATTACATTTTACAATATATTAAAATAAAAGTGATTTTAAATTGTAAAAATATTTCACAACTTGTGTTTTTACTGTATTTTTAATCAAATAAATGCAACTTTGGTATATATATATATATATATATATATATATATATTTATATATATATTAGTGCTGTCAAACGATTAATGGCGATTAATCGCATCCAAAATAAAAGTTTTTGTTTACATAATATGTGTGTGTACTGTGTATATTTATTATGTATATATAAATGCACACACATACAGTATATATTTTGAAAATATTTACATGTATTTACATGTGTATATATTTATATTCATATAATTTATATTATATATAATATATTTAACAAATGGACATAACATATTTTTCTGAAATATATACATGCATGTGTGTGTATTTCTATATACATAATAAATATACACAGCACACACACACATATTATGTAAACAAAAACTTTTATTTTGGATGCGATTAATTGCGATTAATCATTTGACATCACTAATATATATATATATATATATATATATATATATATTAAAAAGTCAATTTATCACTATACTAAAGATTTACTTATTATAATCCTCATTGGTTTTATACTCCATTACTCCCTCTGCAGTGAATGGGTGCCGTCATTGTGAGAATTTAAACAGCTGATTAAAAACATCACAATAATCCACACCACTCCAGTCCATCAGCTAAAATCTGGCTAAAATATGAGTCCTCTATCAATAACATTGCTTTCTACAGTGAAAACGTAATCTGGTCTGAATTAGGAGAGAAACCTGCACAGATCAAGCACCACAACATTTCTAAACATATATGAGGGTGGATTTTGATGTGAGAGACAACAGGAGATGAACTTTTTCACTTGAGGAAGTGTTATTATGGATTATGGACTTGTTTTTTTTGTTTGTTTGTTTTTTAAGCCAGAAGTGAAGGTTTGAAGTAAAAAAAAAAAAAAAAAAAAAGGCTTAACGTTGGATTTGTTTCTTACAAACACACAGATTTTGGCTTCACAATACATTACCTGATGGACTGGGGTGGTGTGGATTACTTGTGGATTACTGTGATGATTTTATCAGCTGTTTGGACTCTCATTCTGACGGCACCCATTCACTGAGAGAGAGTTCATTTTTAACTAATTAAATTTTTTGGGTGAACCATTCCTTTTAATGCAAATAATTATTTTATTTTGTTAGTATTATACTGTAGCTAAATATTCAGAACTGTAGTTGAATTACAAGTAGTGTTGCTTTCGTCAACAAAAATTATGACTAAATATCGTCGTCAACGAACCTTTATCACGTGACGAAAACGAGACGAGGTGCAACGTAAATGCTGGTCATGTGGCGATGACTATAATTAAATGTATAATGCGATATTGTTGACGAATAAAAACGAGACTAAATGTGGTTTATAAAATAAAAACTATGCTAAAATGTCTCTTCATTGTCGTTGACCAAAACGAGACGAAACGAAATGTTATAACGTTATTTTGTCTCGTTTAGTTGCGTTATTATTATTATTATTATTATTATTTTGCAGTATTTCTGTTTCCTGTGTCTCACTTCAGCTGCTGCACCAGGTCACACTGCGCAGACGCAGGCGACGTCACTTCCTCAAGCCCCACTCGCGACATTAATTAGAAGACGACGACAAATAACGTTAAGTCTGACACAGAGAAAGGGACCGATGGCCGGCCAGCTGGGGTTCATCTTTGGGAGAAAATTTATGTGTGTGTACTTCTAACATGTTTGGTTGGTAAAATAAATGTCGTAAATTCAAATCAGAGCGTCTTCCGTGTCTGGAATGGATGTATTCTTGAGTCTGTAAGGTAACAATAATATAATAAGATAACCTTGTTTGAAATGGGTTTGGCTAAAAGAAAATTTTGGTTTCGTCTATACTACTAGTACTTATACTATATTGACTGGGTTAAATAGAATTGCATTACTAAAAAGAGACTAAAATACAATTTTCATTGACTAAAACTTGACTAAATGTCATCGGTTTTCGTCGACTAAAACTAGACTAAAATAGTCATGGATAATTCTGACTAAAATAAGACTAAAATCCTCAGACTTTTAGTTGACTGAAACTTGACTAGACTAAAAAGAGTATGAACATGACAAACTAATAAAAACTAAAATGACAGCTTCACACAAAGACTAGACTAAAACTAAAATTAAAACAGGCCGCCAAAAACAACACTAATTACAAGTAGCTTTGATCTTCATAATATGCATTAATGCAGGTTCAACAACACTGATGTATGTCATAAACAAATAATATTCATTCTTAGTTCACTTTTTTTTTGTACAAACTCCAAGAATAAATGAACGCTTTGACCTCAGCCGCCTTAAAATGACCCGTCGGATCTCAGAGATCTTCTCCTTCCCGCAGGAGGAAACTTTCTGTAATGAGATGGGAACAATCTGTCGAACGCTCTGGCTGCCATGTTGTGTTTAATGGTATCACAGATTGTGCAAGCCAAGCGTTACTCTACAACAATGATGCTGACGCAGACAGACAGATGCCAAACGCTGATGGTTACGAGGCTCTCGCTCGACACGTGCAGATAAAACACACCCACCGTGGCCCGTGACAGCAAGCTGCCTTTAATCTGATCCACCGACCACCTTTGATGAATAATCTGAGCACGCTAAAGCTGATGAATGACTGGAAAGAAGAAAGATGGAGATAAAGAAGAAGTGACGGCAGACGGATCACCGATCAGACACAGATATCATACTAGCATAAGTCTAGCTCACATTACACATTAATCTAGTCAAGAAACGCCCATTTCCATTAGAACAGATCATCTGACTGACATGAGAAATCACCAACTACAGTTCACTTTATCCATCTAATTTGTAGGAGCGAGTAAATCTGGAGTCAAATAAAATCTATCGATCAAGACCATGAACTAGAGATCTACCAATTATTTTTTAGTAACCAATACAATACCGATTATTTGCATGTTTGTGTGCTCCACAACTGATATACTGCGCATAACCGATATTTATTTATTGTTTTATGTTTGTTTTTAACACATTGTTTTGACACTTGTAAACTTGTTTTATTTCCAACAACATGCACTCAATTCAAGGCTCGTTTTAATTTATATAGTTATATCTTTGGGATATGACTTGACAGATTACGTGACTGAGTTTGTTTCGATTCTGTAGCCCCAAACTTAAACTACATATCAAGCATTTATTACCTCATTTGTCCATCAAATGGCAGTTATGCTAAATAAAGTTATGGTGGTCTTGCGTGCAATTCTAAAAATTCCCAAAAGATGGCGTGGATATGATATTACAAAACCGATATCTAATTATGGGAAAATGTTTAAATATTGGGGAAAACTGTAAAACCGATTATCGGTTGATCTCTATCAAAAACCAAACCAATGATTTTTCATAACTTTCAAACAAGGCTTTGCACAGTCAACATTAAAATTTTGCCTTTGCTTTTCTATAGTTAAAAGTGACAGATTATTGGGTACCGATCATTATCGGCCGGTAATTACTCTGTTCGATCTCATAAACTGATCTCATGCTGATGACGCAAAAAGATGTGCACCAGCCATGAGAAGACGTGTCTAATTGAGCTGCATTTTACACTTTTAGAGAAAGTCCCTTTCAATTCATATGTGCATATCAAGTCAAGTCACTATTATTTGTATAGCGCTTTTAACAATGCAACTTGTGTCAAAGCAGCTTTACATCAGCTTGATATAAAGCTGGGTGGCTTTACATCAGCTTTACAATATTTAGACGGGGAAATAGCGTGTCAAAATAGTGTCATTCTCCTCTGGCCAGACAAAATCAGCAGTTTAAATCTAGGCTGCAGCAGAGTCAAATATGTGCATGTCAAATATGATGCTAATGGATACTACAAATACAACAGTTCATACAACTTGAACTACTCAGTAGAAATACAACTTTTAGTTTTGAAATTATTAATAAACATGTAACTGTATTGTAAAGTGTTTCCCATTTGACTGTAGGCTATTATGTGAGTTCATGTTGTTACAAATAGAACCTAAAGGCACAAAGTATGAACATTTAATGTCAAACGTACTATATTTATTCTTACAAAGTTCAAATGAACATTTTAGACAAAGCCTTGAACAAATGAAACATGTTTTACTCCATATGAAAACAAGCTGGAAAATACGATTAGTTGTCTGTAATATGGTGAACTAATGTACATTTTTTTTCTGCTAAAAACCACTGAATATGTGCACATCTCTTATTATTCAAGCTGGAATTTTTTGTCATTGTACAGACAGTTTCAACGGCAACAACATAAACAAACATTACTGCGCACGCGCGCTTTTGTGGCCCTAACTTAACTTCCGGTAGACATCCAAATAGAATCAACAACAACAGCTAAATCCCTCTAGAGAAGATTATTTTTTGATAACAAGCAAAATATGTTTGCTGCGTAAATCAGACGGATTTATTAAAAATGCAAATTCATTCTCTGCCAGCAGGAGGCGCTTTAAAACGGGAGAACTAGAGGTTTCCCCGGTAAAGGCTGTTGAGCTGCACAAGCAGCGCTGAGCTTACAAACGCTGCTTTATCAGGCATATAACATACAAGATGAAATGAAAATGACATCGAGCATTTTCTAAAGACAGTCTTCCTTCAGAAAGTGATATAAAACAGTGATATAAAACACCTGCGCCTCGTTTTGATTTTTAAACGTGCATTACGTGCTCATGTTTATTCAACAAAGCCTTTTGGAAAATCGGTCAGTTTTAATATCGTGGCGGGTCGCCAAAAATAAATAAATGTATGGGAAACACATCCCACAGCACAACAACCTGAGCACAACTTCATTACTCATCACTTTAACTTTAACTGCGTTTGTAGCCGGCGACACTAACCAGACCGATAAACAAACACAGACCGGAAGTTAACTTCGGGCCAGGCGCGTGAGCCCGATGAAACTGTCTATAGAACATTTTTACGTGGTCAGCACTCAATTTATATAAAATGGACATAAGAGTCAAGAGCTTTTGTGTTTTGATTATTTGTTGTATAATGCTGTTGTATTTGCATGTTTTTTTTATTATTTTGCCTATATTTCATTATTTAAATCTTATTGGTTTTTATATAGAGAAATGCTTTCACTTTTCAGTTATTTCAGAAATTCACTAATTCGGTGATTTTATTTATTAATGCTTTTATCTTATTAATGCTTTGCATTAATGTTAATTTTGAAATGTTGCATGTAATCTGTATAATTTAATATAAACTATTAAACTACTGACACAACCTCTCAAACCTTATTTTTTAAAATACTGACCAGGACACCACAAACACCTGCAAGCACTCTGAGAAAAACATGCTGTCCTGTTTGAGGGAGTAATGGAGCTTGAGAGAGAATCAGAGAGTGACGGAGAACATCACATTCAGGAATCCATTACGAAGAAACGAGCGCGATTCAAGATGCAAAAGCAGCACATATTAAAGCAGCTCAGAGCTTATTACATGTTCAGTTTCACACAGAAACCAATTTACTTTCCATTGATCGCTTTTCAGGCAATTAGATTTCCATCGACACCAGAGTGAGAGAGAGCTTGGGTCAGCGGCGCTGTCGACGCTTCAGACGTGCAAGCGTTTCGCCCAGCACTCGCTCCTTCCGGATAACAAATAACTCTCCGCCGTGCATGAAAAACTCCCCCAGCCTCAGATTATGTATCCGTCTTTATTTCCGATATTAGCTCTTTCTTTCTGCAAACTTGGCTGATTTTCTAAATTGCGTGTTATCGACTGATCCAGGCAGGGCCTGCGGGGTGGCGCGTGGAGCCGTGCCAGCGCTTGTAACCATTAGTCTGTTCAAAGGCCCGGGCACGGATCCACCGCGGCCCTTTACCGCTGCAAACGGAAACCCCGATACCCCAGAACCACACCGGCTCAGAGATCTGACCCATGCCAGTCGCTCAAGGTCAGACGGGCTGAACGGGACACACGCGAGCGTTCAACCACAGACCGAACTACCTGAGCTGCTCCTGAGGATTGACGCTGCGGTGATATCGGGGTATCCGTTTCCCCGCGGGTCCCTGGGAAAAGCCGATCCCAGAAACTCACGTTTCACTTTCGGAGCGCCAGAGCTAATCCAGTGAAGTTACCCAGAGGAGGGTTTTCTCGCTCTTCCAGACCTCATGAGACTCAATGCAGGACTCGTTTACGTATCAATTTATCTTAGATGTTTCTTCTGGAGTCACAGGCCTAAAAATGAGTCAGTAGGTGTCATACATTAAAATGAATGGGAATAGCAGCCCGGATCATTTCATCTTGGGAGAATTTGAGCTATTATTAGATTCTGAGGTCATTAGTATCCATACATATTATTTACATGGCTTGTACATTTGCATACAAGCCAAATTGCATAATATGAATATGCACATCTTTAGAAACACAAAAATCTATATAAATAGCAATATATTTAATAGCTATATTTTGCTTTTATACCAATCTTTTGAGCAATTTATACAATTTGTATAAATACAAATACATGTGCAGTTACAATAATTTGGCCTACAATACTCTATTAAATATTTATTTTACAGAAAATATATTTAAATGTTAAATGTCCAATTAAAACAAATAAAAAAATAATATATTATATTATTTTTACATGACACTATAAATCACAAAACATACTTAAAACTATAATATTAAAGTTACATAACTTTATATAAAGTCATATGTTGCATTAATTGTACTATTACACACATATTTTAATTCTACCTAGAATGTACTTATTAACTTGAACATATTTTATAAAACAACTTAATATATGTAAGCTTAACTTTAATATTTGAATATTTTGAATATATATATATATATATATATATTTTTTTTTTTTATGGAATCATAAATCACACAGAACAGCATTAAAACTATAATAAATTTAATTACAATTTCAAATTAGGTTATTTTGTGTAAAATAACGAAACTCCTGAAATGCAGGAGACTTCAGCAAAACTCAATTCGCTCTCATCATTTGTGTCAAGAAGAAACTAAAAAAGGAGAAATGAAAGATTTCATGTGCAATTCTTCTTTGCTATGAGTGAAGCTTGTACACGGATGTTTACAGGTGCAGGACTTTCAACTTTAACCGCGGTGGATTTTGACAAATACCTCTCAACCCCTCGCGCTCTTCAGACAAATGTAACGCTTAAACTCAAACGCTTAATTTCCGCCTCTGTTGACTGCGAGCAGCGGCCATTAATCAGCGCGGCGTTCGGGGCGCGGCGCTTGAGCGTGTGCTAACAGCCAGATGCTGGCGGCTGTCGGCTCAATCCATCAGCCGTGATTGGAGAACGAAAAGGTTCAGGAGTTTTGAGTCGCGCCCACGTCGAGAGAGTAATTGCCCGCCGCGGTGTGCGTCGAGGTGTTTTACCGAGACACCAACCCTCTGCTTTGCATTCTGGGTATTATTCAAAAACGCCTTGCCTTCAGATGACATATCACAGAGGCCAAGCTCCACCCCCTTCTACTAAGGCGGGGTTTAGAGTGAGGTAATGCATGCAGTTTAATAATAGTAGAGATAAAACACTAATCACATTTCAGAGGTGGTGGTTTCAGACGTGAGGAAGTGTCAATTTTGATTGCAAGTATCAAATTAGCAAATAATATTTAGTCACTTCTACAAAGCAGAAGCATATTATTCAAAAACAGTTCGACTTCAGATGAAAAATCTTCGGAGGTCAAGCTCCGCCTGCTTCTACAAAGGCGGAGCTTAGAGAGAGATAATAAATGTGGTTCTGAGTGAGGTTTATAACAGCAGAGATAAAACACTAATCACACACGCACAAAAAAGACTCGTTTTTGATTAACACCTAGAATCCAGAAAAAAGTTGGTATTTTATACAGGATGAACAGCGGAAGCACCCATTGGCTGAGATTCAAGTGGCCTTGATGACATCATCCAAAAAAAAAAAAGGAAAGTCATTTGCTAGTTTGATAACTAATCAATATTGACTATTCTTCCCCTCTGTCATCAAGGCCACTTGAATCTCAACCAATGGTTGCTTTTGCTGTTTCACTGTTTTAAAATTACAACTTTTCCCTGTCCAATCAGTTCCTGAGGTATAAAAATGAATCCCGACTGTGAAATATACAGTACAGAAGTTGAACATGTTGTAAATGACGTTTCTTGTTGATTCAACCCCATGTTTTTCAGGGAAACGGTCGATTAATTCATTAAAGTCAGTCAATTAGGATAAAAGCATCTGCTAAATGATTGCTCGCTTCCTTAAAAGAGCTGTGTTAGCAATTAAGAAGCTCAATTTGCACGGCTCTATAATTGTCCAATCATGTTGCATCCTCTACTGAAATGGATACTGATTGGCTCATACAGTCTTGTTTTCATTAGCAGCAGCAATGAAAAAGCCAAATTTGTGCTTCCAAAGCAATTAAGATAAAAATGCTGAACTTTAAAAGTGAGCACCATTGAAAAAAAACAAAAAAAACAAAACAAAAAAAAAAAACAGGTCATTGTGAACGATATGTGAAATGAACGTGAAAATAATGATTATGTGAGTTCTGGAGAACATGAAACATCTGTCTGCAGCATTAACACCAGTTTCACTGGTTTGAAGCTCAAAGACTCAAAGAGATATTAGTTTTCCATACAAAACTTTTTTTTTTTTTTGGAAGGAAACATTGTTTTCAACATTGATAATAATCAGAAATGTTTCTTGAGCAGCAAAACAGCATATTAGAATGATTTCTGAAGGATTATGTGAAACTGAAGACTGGAGTAATGAAGCTGAAAATTCAGCTTTGATCACAGGAATAAATTACATTTTAACAGATATTAAAATAGAAAATAGTTATTTGAAATTGTAAAAATATTCCACAATATTACTGTATTTTACTGTATTTTTAATCAAATAAATGCAGCCTTGGTGAGCAGAAGAGACTTTGGTTAGCTTTGCACTTAAATTTTATTTATTCTATAGAATAGAATAGAATAGAATAGAATAGAGAGCTGAGCTGAGCTGTTTGCATTGGTGTGTGTGGACACGTGGCGCGCCGGCTGCTCGTTACCGGTCACCTCCGTCTGTGGCGGGTCACGAGGTCGGCGTGTAGTGGGTCACAGTGAACATGATCCGGCGCACAGCGTGACCAGAGAGCACTGATGAATACTGCTGCCGCTCATGTTTACCAGACTCAACTCTGGCCGCGGGTCGTGCCAGGCATACAAACATCTCTCACGAACACCGGAGACACAGAGCGGCTTCCCCCGATACTCACACACTGACAAAAACAGCTGACCATGAGTCAACATGGACACAAGGACACAAGCAACCAGGTCACACCAGCAACACTGTGATAAATATTTACTGCAAGTTAGGGGTTGGCAAGAAGTTTATATTCTGAATCTGGTGGAAATTTTTTATAATTTTTTATATTTTTATAAGACTCACATAAAGAGCAAAACAAGCAGTTAACAGTACATTAATTTCAATTTGAAGAAAGAAACAAGCACATGTGTAATAGCAAACTACATACTTCTGAAGATGCAGTTATAATACACTAGTATTTGAGACACACCACTACATTACAGAATTGTGTCTTCGCATGACAATCTAGGGCTTGCGGGTAATATTAGCCCCCCCTCCCAAAAAAAACCCAAAAAACACACAAATGCATCTTTCACAAAAAAAAACAAACAAAAAAAACAAAAACAACGATTAGTAGTTAACTAAAACTAAAACCACAAAAACAAAAAAATTTAAAACTTTTTTCAATTTTTATTTCACCTAAAAAAAAGATACTATTTTTTTTTTAAGGTAAGTGGTTGCAAACTATTTATTTTAGCTACATTTAAATAAAAACAAATGCTGAAAGTTAGTCAACTAAATTTATTTAAATATAGTTAAAACATAGCTAAAGTAGTAAATTCAATAAATCTTTTTATTTAGTGTAGTTTTTCATTTCACATTTTCTTTTAGGTTAACTTCGAAGTACTAAAATAATTACAACTAAACAAAATGAAACTAATAAATAATAAAATAAACAGAAAAAACGTCATAATTACGTTTCTATTTTCACTAATCTTAGTTTTCGTAATTTTGCTGCATTTTTGTCATTTTTTTCAATATCAGTAATATTTTATTATTAGTTTTAGTTTATTGACTTGGCAGCTAGCTAAAATTAAAAAAAAAAGTTATAAGTTCATAATTACATTTCTATTTTCACTTTAATTTTAGCTAACTGCCAATTAAATAAACGAAAACTAATAAATAAATACATAAATAAAAAAAATGACAAATGCAACAAACTAACTGAAACTAACTAAAACATAAAAATAAAACTCAATTCCAAATATCAACAAAATTATAATAGTATATCAGTAGAATAACACTGCAGCCAGACTCCTTCAACACGCAAAGATTTGATTTGAGATGTATTAAATTTATTCTTGCCTACTATAAATTATGAATAGTGTGCAAATTAGGATCCAAACTCGATCATTTTTTAAACCAAAGTTACACTGGATTGCAGCATAACACTTCAGAGCTCTTCATGAACTACTGTAGACTTTCAGGCATTCACAGAAAAAGTAGAGTCAAATATAATTACGTAACTAGATTAACAGCTCCACCTTTGCTCGGGAACAGATTTGCTCTCATGTAGGGTCACAGTCCTGTGCCTCAAACTGCACATGTACTTACAGCTGAAGCATCTCATTAAGACTATATGTGAACGCGTGAGAGGCCAGGAGCACAGAGCCAGACAGGAAGTCCGTCCGTCACATTTAGAGCACTTACATCCAATAACCGCTCCATCACTGGGAACATGATCCCATGATGAATGTGCTTTCATTCTGAAGCGTGTAAATGCTGCTGAAGCTGAACCCGGGTGACAGAAAGCTACTCACATATGCTAATCTATCCGGTGGAGAACACTAGTCCCTCTGGCTGACCAGCTTAACTAGTTTCATATCAGCTCGAATGCTTTCAGACATATGATGTGTTTTAATTAGGAAACTCATATCTAGTGACGTGACTGTAGGCCTCAACAGCAAAACATCTCTTTAAAGGGTGAAGCTCTTGCTTTTTTAAATGGAAGAGTTCGATGGGACATTATGTACTTTTAAAGTTCTGTTAGCTGAAATAAATTAAATTTAAGGTTTTTTTTATATTTGAATTTCATATCAGTTAATGTTTATTTTACTTCAAGTAAGTTTTATTTTTAGTCAATTATACTAACCTTGACTTACACACTGTGTAGCTAAAACAACTAAATTGAGTAAAACCATTAAAATTAGAAAGAATAAATTCATTTGAATTATCTAATAGCTACAAAAAAAAAAAAGAAAAGTTGAGCCAACTTAAAAGTTTAAGGCAACCAGCTTCAGCAGATTTTTGAGTTTTCTCAACTTATCTTTTAGGAAATCTTTCTAGGAGTTCTCTCAACTTTTTGTTGTATAAACTTAAAACAAGAAGTTGAGAAAACCCAAAAATCTGTTGAAGCTGGTTGCCTTAAATTTTTAAGTTTGCCCAACTTTTTTTTTGTTTTGTTTTGTTTTAGTGTAGCAACTGCACATATGCATGTACTTGCAAACAGTGTACAGTTTTTCAAATAACACAACATGCAGTATAAAACATATTAATCTTAATCTATTGAGCTCACATGACTGTTTTTCTGTTAAATGCATTTGACTGGTTGCATTTAGTAAATTTCACTAGTCCAGTGAGACGAAATATATACTTGCAATTAAGGTAATTTATGAAAACCAATTTTAATATCTCATGCTGCTTCAAGTAAATTTATCTTTTATCAAGATTTAAGTATTTTTATTATAGATTTAAAGAATCAAACCAAATTGCGACTGTTTTTAGTACAAGAAACTTTCCAAATGCACATCAGCATTGAAGAAAACCTCGAGCTGCTGAATGAACTCCTCAGACAGCAGCGATGTGTGACTGACTCAGAGGAGAGAAACACCAGCCGGGGTTTCCCTGCATCCCTCAGCCTCCTCTAAATGAAGAACAGAGAGAAAGCTCTGGGCTGAATGAGAACGTCTCAGTGCTGCAGTGGCTGTGAGAGCAGATTTATGGGGCCCTCTAATGGGCTCTACAGAAAAACCCCTCTGTCAGCACGGCTCTCCATCCACTCCTCCTCCTCACACACACAGACCGAGAGGTTAAAGACACAGCAGTATGACACAGCGCTGGATTCATGGGTCAGGAGCAGCTCCAGACTCAATCTGTGCAGTTCATCACATTTTCTGTGCTGATTTAAGAGGATAAATATGGAGAATTCTGCTCACATACTAAAATCAGAACTGAAAACACACATCACATTTGCCAAAACTATTGCAAACTTTAGAATCATCTAGTGTTACGGTACATGCCAGTGTACTTTAAATGAACAAAATGAACTACAAGCATTTAAAACAAATAAATGAAAGTATGCTTCAACAACTGAACTAATATATATATATATATATATTAGTAACAGTGCGCTTTTACAAGTAAACTAAATTAAGCGTAATAAGTAAATAAATAAATGCAAGTGTACTTCTACACAAACAAACAAAAAACAATAAATAAGTGAATGAATTAACAAAAAAATGAATGAACAAACAAACGAGTGCTAGTGATCTAAATAAATAAAACAATAGTGTTCGACAATTGAACTAAAGTAACTTTTAGAATATGCTTTTAATACACAAATGCTAGTGTACTTCTACACGTAAACAACATAAAGCATAATAAATAAATAAAAGTAAATAAAAATAATCAATTATTGATAATAAATAAATAAATATTGCACCAATTAATTTACCAAACAAATGAAGTGTACTTTTACAAGTCAACAAAAATATATATTTTTGTTATGAAAAAATAAATAAAGCATAATAATAATAAATAACACACAACAGAAATTGAGAAGAACTATGAGACAAAAAGTTGATTCTTGCATGAATCATACATATTTACTGTATAAACTCCACATTTTCTCAGTATGTGTGTGTGTGAAGGCAGCTTCAGTTTAATGAATAAACGCTAGAGTTTCCTTATAAACACAGCAGTCAATAGAACACAGGAATATAAATCAAGCTCTGCTGCCTGCTGACAGATATTCAACACCATCAATCCTGACAAACACACACACACACACACACACACACACACACACACACACACTCAGAAGTAACACACTGCAAGTATGCACTGCTGTTGTGTGTACTTAACATCTTCCTGCAGCAACAGAGAAAGCGACATGTTCTTGCGCTACAATATGAACTGCTTTCTGAAATCAAGCTTATGTAGTCAGAATCTCTCTTCATGCAAT
>JAFVLL020039898.1:0-24432 GCA_021397915.2 Tor tambroides | reverse complement strand
ATCCAGTGTCGGTTATTATTTGGTGTTATGTGTACCTCCCTGGTATTCTCAGTAAAGTCTATTTGGAAGTGTGAATCTTCGTTTGTTGTCCTCATTCCTTGACAACCCGTGACAGTAGGAGGTTTGTTGCTCTGCATGGTTGTAAAGTCCTTTCATTTACTACAAATAGTGATCTCTAGACTGCTCCAAATTACTCCCATTCACATCACTTGCATATCCTGAAGATCCACTGATTCAAATTATGCCTAGTTTGATCCTTAAGAGGTTAATAGAAAAAAACTTTATCATTTTGCCCATTATTTTAAAACTAAAATGCTGATCTGCAATCTGCTCCAGATTACTGCCATTTACATTCACTCCAGATTCTGATCACTTGAAAATCCTCTAAATCCACTAGTTTGATCCTTAAAGGGTTAATACATAAAACCTTTTGTAACTTTGCTCCCTTTAATAAAAACAAAAACAAACAAAAAACACTAATCTGTAATCTACTCCAGATTACTCCCATTCACTCTGGATTCAGATCACTTGAAAATTGCTTGTTCAAATGATGCCTAGGTTCATTCTTTAAGGGTTAATACATAAAACTTTATGCAGCCACCCTTATTTAAAAATAAAATGCTAATGTGTAACCTACTCCAGATTACTCACATTCACATTTACTCTGGATTGAGATCACTTGCATATCCTGATATCCACTGGTTCAAATTATGCCTAGTTTGATCCTTAAATGGTTAATACAAAAAATGTATGACTTTGCCCATTATTTTAAAATTAAAAAATGCTGATCTGTAATCTGCTCCATATTACTGCCATTTACATTCACTCTGGATTCAGATCACTTGCAAATCCTCTAAATCCACTAGTTTGATCCTTAAAGGATCCTTAAAAGAGTACAACCACCGGTACAACCAGCTGTGCTTTCACTCTCTCTTCTCAAAAAGGATGTTAATTTTTAACACATTTTTTTGTGTGTTGACTATTTTAACACATTTTGTCATTTTGTGTTTTGGCACAAATTGTGTAACTATAACACATTAATGTGCAGAAATTTCCAGGAATAACACAATGGTTGAGTTCAAAGTAACACAAAATGTGTTGTCCTTAACTAGACACAGAGGTGTGTTAAAAAACAACAGGTTGTGTTGTTTTTAACACATCCTTTGTACACGCACTCCACAGTATAGTGAAAACATTTATAAACATGTTGTCCAACAAAATACACATTTAATAACATATTTTTACTTTAAACTCTCTTCATAAGGTCAGTCGAGTGTCTGAAATGACTTCCTTTTGTGATCTGATGTGGCTTCTTATCATAAGAATCATTATTTATAGTATTCTATACTGTAATAAAACCTGTCAATTAACATTACATTATAAATATACTTATTGCCACAGTCGTGTGTTTATTGTCTTCATATTCAGTCAGTTACAGCATTTCTATCCTCTTTTTATAGCTGGATGCCTTTTTCCATATTAGGGATTTCCTGGAACGTTCTATTACATCTGTGAACTGAAGCATATGTTAGGCAAATAGAATGCTGTGGGAAACACTGCATACATACAGACATAATTCATACTTAATTTTAAAACAGATTACTACAAACACTTATTTTAGTCTACTTCAGATTGCTCTCATTCACATTCACTCTGCATTCATTCTTGATTCAGATCACTTTGTTTAATTTAAAATCTAAAGGGTTAAAACAGTTATGAATGCTAAATTCAGTAAATCTAACTACAATTAAGAAGCTCTGCAGCTCATCTCATTTCTATTCAGATGTTGTCTCATCTGATTTAATTTCATCGACAATACAAGGGCATAAAGGGGACTGAAAATCTCTCTCACAGAGATTTTTATGAGCAAAGGATTGCATTTAATTTGAGAGCAGGAGAGTTTTATGTCTGCAGTCATATCCAACCAAAATCAAATATTTAAAAAGTGAAAAATGACAACAAGAAAAGTTCTGCTTTACTCCATACTCTCAGCACAAATTTTATCTGGGTACAGAACACCCAGGGGTGCTGCTTATCAGGAATGATCAAGAGTATCCACAGCCACTGCTCTCATATTGATTTGGATTAAATCAACATGCAGACGTGTAAACGCTAGCCCTAATCTCCATGAAACCGCTTATCAAGGGATGAAGAGGAGAGCAGGGGTGTTAAGAGGAAAATAAGAGAGAGAGAGAGAGATTTCTGTACCCCTAAGAGTGGTTTGTGCTGTTTATGTAGAAAAATTACTTGAGGCAGATTTGTCATTAGAATATTGAGTCTAGGCTCTCTAGAGACGAAAGCAAAACTAGATTACAACAGGGGGAAAAAACTGCAGCGTTTGTGAGAAGCGCTCTGCGTATCTAATAAGAAGCTGTTGACCAGACTATACTGTATATATTTTTCTCTGGCAGATTCATGTTTATTTAAGAGCACAAGATAGATTTAATGCTGAGTCTGAGGTGAAATAAAATGGCAGCATCCAAAACATTTGCAAGGAAGAAAGAATAAAACACAAGCAGAACTCTGTGAAGACAGCATGTTTCCATGTTTCTTAATACCTGTGATTCATTTCTTTCTCTTTCTTTCACATTCATTTTCTTTCTTATTTTTGTCATTCAGTTCATTCAGCTTTGGCATCTTAAACACACGCGCACACACATTCATTTATATTTTAATTGCAACATATTTTGGTGGCACATTTGTTTAACTCACAATATTGCCAAAGTAAATAGAAAAAGTTGTTTAAGAATGTTCTGTTTCATACAGATATCTTTTGTCAGTATATCTTTTGTTAATAGCACCTTACAGACACACAAACACACTGATTGGCCTATATATTAAGTACTGTAAGTACTATGTTGCATGTTTTTTTTTTGGCACACAATATTGCAAATGCAAAAGCAAAAAAAGCAATAAACAATAAAACTAAAATATTTAATAGAAATCAATGCAAATTGCATTTATGAAAATACGAGTTCTGAGGCAACTGATGCATAACCGCTCATCCCCAGAAGCACTTGACTTTATATCTGTACCTAAATGTGTCATGTACCTTTCTATAAAATACCATGCTTCCTCTAGGCTAGTTGTCATTATCTATGAAAGTAACACTGCAAGACATGTCACAGTTTTCTGCTCAAGGCAACAGTCACAACCTGAACCGATTCCGCTTCTCACAGAAAGCAGTTTTCGCATATCTCATGTGTTGGACTGTCCCTTGTGAAAAAGAAATACACTTTACCATACATTTTTTAAAAGAAACTGTACTATTCACAAATATTTATTGCAAACTAAATGATATTTTCTATTGAACTATTGAATTGTTCAATAGACTGATTCTATTGAACCTTGTTTGTGTATTTAAATATATTTGTAATTACACATTCATAATGATGACATTGCATTTTAGTACATTTAAAATATATTATCTTTAAATGTTATATTGAATAAAACTACAGTTAAAATGATAATCAATAATTTCACATGTGCTTTATGTTAGATAACACATCGAAATAAGTGTACTTTAAAGCACAGCAAAAAAATATAAAAATATAATGTTTTAAAATATAAAGTAAAATGTTTAATTTGACATTTTTACAAAGTGCACTTTAAAAGTGTACCTACTGTAAGTGTGTTAAGACAGTGATGAAAGTGAACACTCTTTATTGGCCTTTCATTTCATTCATCATTATTAAATTATTGTCTGCAAGTACAGTTTTAAGATTTGAAGAACAAGTGGACATTCAATACAATTTAGTACACTTTTCTTTTCTCAAGGGGCCTATTTAGGACAGTCAGTGTTGTAGTACAGCAGGAAAAATCACTGTGCCCTTTTCACTGAGGACATGTTCTCATGACAGTGACACTGCAGCCTCCACTGGAGCCACTCCACAATGATCTCAAATAACACCTACACTAGAAACCAAATGGATCATAAAACATCTAAAGTGTAACAAAGACATTTGGCTTGACAAAAAAACAAAAAAAAAACAAGATTTTTTTAAACTATATGTGACCCTGGACCACAAAACCAGTCTTAAGTGTCAATTTTTCTAAATTGAGATTTATACATTATCTGAAATCTGAATAAATAAGCTTTCCATTGATGTATGGTTTGTTAGGATAGGACGATATTTGGCCGAGATACAACTATTTGAAAATCTGGAATCTGAGGGTGCAAAAAAAAATCTAAATATTGAGAAAATCACCTTTAAATTCTCCAAATGAAGTTCTTAGCAATGCATATTACTAATCAAAAATGAAGTTGTGATATATTTACAGTAAGAAATTTACAAAATATCTTCATGGAACATGATCTTCACTTAATATCCTAATGATTTTTGGCATTAAAAAAAATTATAATTTTGACCCACACAATGTATTTTTGGCTATTGCTACAAATATACCCCGTCGACTTAAGACTGGTTTTGTGGTCCAGGGTCACATATGTAGAATAATTATTGATCCTTTGTCCAAAGAATACTTTGCCCAAAGATACAAAGATCAAAAATCCGACATGGTAGCTGTGTTTGAGTCATACTAGCTCAAGGTGATCAAGCTATTTGTTGAATCATGGTAGCTGGCTGACCAGTTAATGACCAGCTGGAAACCAGTAAATGGGTTTTCTGGCAGGGCTGCTTTTTTTCTCCATCCCTTGGCCAATCATTTATAACCACCTCGCAGCTCAGTCCTTCCTTTTATCTATTGGTTGTCGATATTGTTTTCCCAGCCCCCACCGTATGTGACTAGTCTCCACCTTCAGCTGGTTAAGCAGCATTCCCACCATTAGTTATCAAAGCCTCATCTCACAGCCAATTAACCTCTGCTGACATTGGGCCCATCTCTCTTTCTCATTCTCATTGAACATCATGCCATCCATTCGTTCCCAGTTTGACAAACATACACTTTTGCCCAGTGCATCCTTGGCCCTGTTTACTCCTGGTGTTAGGATGCGTTTTGATCAATCGGATCACAAGTAGATGAGGGAGAAACATTCCCGTTCACACTGGTGTTTTAAACCGTCTTCTGTCCACTTTCGGCCCCTTCTTTTGAGGCAAGGGTCTATGAGCGGGTATGCGGGCTTTTTTCTGATCTTGCGATCTGAAATAAGCTTGCACAATTTATATATGAGTCAAATGCTGTTTTTGTTTGTTCCAAAGCTATTTTTAAAACATTTACTGCATGGATAAAAAAAAAAAAATTCTCTACACAGTCAAAATTTCACTGAGAGAGAGAGAGAAAAAAAACATTAGTCACCTCTTATTTGGCAGCAAATTCTTTACATTTTACTGGTATTCAGAACAGAATAATTTCTGATAAAAGTCAGAAAATATAAGCAGCTGTAAAACTGTAGTATAAAATTCCACTATAAAACAAAACAAAAATTAAAATGGCATTCGTTATATACAACAG
Organism: Tor tambroides; assembly: GCA_021397915.2. Lineage (NCBI taxonomy): Eukaryota > Metazoa > Chordata > Actinopteri > Cypriniformes > Cyprinidae > Tor > Tor tambroides. Next base: position 19,020 of record JAFVLL020039898.1, on the reverse strand, counting down.
AGATCTTTAAACATCAATGCTATAAATGATGAGCATGTGAGAGGATCCAGTGCGATAACAGATATTGTTGTTATCACAGTGGAAAAACTAAAATATTCTGTCATTTTTGGTCATTAAGATAGAAATTGACATTATTTAAATCTGTAAATGGTTTACTTTTTTATGTATACTCACAATAAGGACAAAACTATGCCTTTGTAAATAAAGAAATAAGAACAGGATGTGCTTTCAGATGTCTCTGCTTCCTTAAACTTGTGGTGCGGCCATAACAATTAAACAAATCAGACTTGCCCCCCCCCCCCCCCCTCTTTTGTTTCATTAATTTAATTAATTATTTAACTGAAACATATTTTGTGTAGGCCTTTTTATTTTATTCCTATAAGTCACTATATTCTCCTGTTGTTTATGTGCATGCAAAACTAAACCACTGAAAAGAACAAATGTATTTTTAATGGGTCTCACACTTATCTATCGTAACGAATCTAATTTAACATTCTAATTTTGTCGGTTAACAAATAGGAAATGAACATCGTAATGTTCAAAGGGATAGTTTACCCAGAATTCTGTCATTAATTAGTCACCCTCATGTCATTCCAAACCCATAATGGAAACGCCATCATTTCGCAATAGTTTTTTTTTTTTATCGACATTTATAAAATATCGCAAAAGTTTTGCGATATCTGTAATGGAAACCTGGCTTGCTATCTGATCAATGAAAATGCTTCTTAAAACCACATGTAATCAGGGCCCTTGGGTGGAAGAGCAGGCTGCACATTCTAGACTTTGAAATTATTAATAATAGAGTAAAATAAAGTACAACACTGTTCCTGGGGGTGGTACCCTAAGGTACAAAAGGAGTACATGTTTGTACCTTATTTTCCACTAAATGGTAAATATTATTACTTTAAAAGTACATATTAGTACCTTTTGAAATGGTACCACTAGATGACAAGTATGGCTCTGTCAATTCTATATAACATTTGAACAAGTGATGCAGTACGTGGTGCTTGGCATGTTTTTAGTCTTACATAGCATGGTGTAGAAACATATATAAAAACAATTGTTTACAATAGTGACTTCTATAGAGCAAAATAAGGGCTTTTTATGAATCCAGCTTTGAATCAAGGTAAAGGTACATTTCACACTTTTTAGAAGTGTGTAGAGTGTGAAATAAGTGGTGTTGAATGTTACGGCTAGATGCTCAGCAACCATCAGCCAATCTCGTGCCTCACATCCACGTGCTTCGAGCAGTCATGAAAACACAGCACATTGTATAAACAGTCATTTCAGCATTAATTAAAAAAAAAAATCTAATTATGATGGAAAACATGTTAATTGGAGTAAAAAAGAGACTGTTTCATTCTCACCTCTGCAGTCCGAAAAGTCCATTCTGGAAAGAATGATGAAACAGTCAGCAGTACTGTATGTAATATGAATATATGTATATGCGCAATTCTAGAGCCATTGTGTAAACATGTTGAGTTTCCACCAGTAATTACCATGTTGTGGTGGTGCTCATGCACATTCAACTCATAAATTAGATTTTTCTGACATGACTTGAATGCATATTTGATAGGAACTTTGGGGAAATCAAAGTACTTATTCTATAAGCATTTGATTGGACAAAAATCTGTGTAGTGCAGGATGAGTCATCAAAACTTTAGTTGGTTTTTGCAGTTGTACAAAGACTGTGCATTTTAAATACATGTATTTTTTCAAATTTCATTTGAACTCAGTTTCAGTTAAACTCACGGCTAACTCACATGGACTAAAAGCCAAAAATACCCACAAAAATACCTGTAATGTAAAAGTAGGCTCCATGTTTTAGTGAGGTGATCAGGCTTTGATGTGATCTCAGATTTGATATTTTCAAACTTGAGGGGAACAGCACTATATCTAAAATCCACTGACAACTGAAAGTCATCTAACCAACAGAGTGCTGATTTATCAGTCTGTTATACACTCTTAAAAATAAAGGTGCTTCACGATGCCATAGAAGAACCTTTTTGTCTAAATGGTTCCACAAAGAACCTTTAACATCTGAAGAACCTTTCAGTTTCACAAAAGGTTCTTTGTGGTGAAAGAAGGTTCTTCAGATTATAAAAAGGTAAAAAGAGATGGTTCTTTAAAGAACCTTTGACTGAATGCTTCTTTGTGGAACCAAAAATGGTTCTTCTATGTCATCGCTTGAAGAACCTTTTGAAGCACCTTTATTTTTGTGTGTGTAGTAGTTGCTTTAGCATTTTACTTTCCGTGGGCTCCATCCACGGAAAGTAAATGTAAGAAAAATGTCAGATTTTCATTTACAGTGTTTGTACACAGTTGCTCAAAACATTCTGTTGTTGTCGACTTCACTAATGAGGCTCATTAAAGAGGTATTCCTCTGAGGAAAGTGCGAGAGAGACAGAGATGAGGGATGGAAACAGAGGGAGATGTTTGGACATGGCTTGACAGAACCCAAGAGAAATCACAGTCATTTACTCTTGACCCAACAGATCTGCAGTCATGATAATCTCTCAGCCCAAGGAGAGCTAGGAAACGGATATTGTATTACACTCAATAGTCACTCTGTCACAGCTGTCTTTCTCTCTTTTAACACATAAGATCATCTTCTGAAAATAAGGCTAATACCATGAAGTTAATAACACAGTTCATTAGCTCAAAGAACTGATTACTCTAGGTAATATTAATAATACACTACCGGTCAAAAGTTTGAAATAATTAGGTTTTTTTTTTTTTTTTTTTAGTATTTTTGAAATAAGTCTCTTATGCTGACTAAAGCAGCAATGTTTATTTGATCAATTAAATTATTCCTGTGTTCAAGAAGTTTGTATGCCAACCTTCAGTGATCATAATGTGAAGAACAGCCAGATTTAATATTTCATATACATGCACTGGGATTTTGGGCCAATGATATTTTCTGGCTGGCTATTCAGAGTCGGACCAACAGATGCTGAGAGATCAACAAAAACACTCAATGGACAAATCAGTCAGTAATTGGATTGTTTATTCACCATCATATCATTCCAAATCCAGTTTGCTTGTTGGTGACATGCAGATATATCAACATGAATATTCAGAATATGATCTGAATATGTATTTCCATGTAAATGTACTCGGAGAGAAGCAAAGAGACAGACAGATGTACACATGCACACATCTCTGCAGCAGTGTCAGGTGGGTTATTTAATGATTGCCTCATCCCCTCAAGCACTAAATAAATGATGAGAACATTGTTAAAATTCTGCTCATATTCCTTCTAGCTTTCTGTCTTTCTGTCTCGTCTGTTGCACAGACAGGTGCTGCAACTTCACAAGCTCGCCACAGAGTTTTAACCTTACAAAAGACACTGGGCACTGCCTTGTGTTTTAAATGAATATTCAGCATGAAAAATACATGGAAAAACAACATTAAAATTTTGTGTGTTTGTAAGTAAGAAAAAATCATGAAGCCATTTTCATCTTCAAACTGCTAAACAAATATGTTGATTTTGATTTGAGAGAACAACAGTGGTGTTATAAATGATGGATCCATATTTTGGCCAGAAGAGATGGTTTAAAGTTAAAACATCTTTAATGATGGATTTTTTTTTTCTTTCTTGCAAACACATGGCTTTTCACTCCTCAAGACGTTAACTGATGGACTGGAGTGGTGTGGATTATTGTGTTTTTATCAGATGTTTGGACTCTCATTCTGACGGCACCCATTCACTGCAGAGCATCCATTGGTGAGCAGGTGATGCAATGCTACATTTCTCCAAATTTGTTATGATGAGCAAGCAAACTCATCTACATCTTGGATGGCCTGAGGGTGAGTACATTTTCAGCAAATTTTCATTTTTGGATGAACTATTTTTATTAAAGGCACAGCAGCTGGTGGAAGTAGTCATAAATAAAACAAATGTAATGCCTTCAACATCATTACCCAAATTTTATTGGAATTTACAGCCAAAAACATTTATTATCAAACTACAAACTGCATTTCCGTCTGGCTGTGAGAAAAATGTGCACTTGATATCTCAGTTCACATTTCCCAATGTGTCTGTGTGTTGATAAATATCACAGTGATGAATCATCCAGCTGTGGGATATGATTATTCCGCTGACAGTTGATTGGCTGCAGAAAGGAGTGGGTGTGGCCTACTTACTTAAGATAGTCTATTAAGCACTGGATTACATTACTGCTAATTAGCAGCTGACTGACAGCTCACAAAGACTAAATGGACAAGACCTCTCGTCTCTCATGAATTATGGAGCACCTAAACTACATATAGGGTCAGTTCTATCTCAGACAGCCCTGCTGAAAGAATTTCATTCTAATATAGCTTATCGTTCCTGGAAATGTCTCACTTTAGCAGAGTTATAACTGACTGTTGCTGCTGCTTATCAGTGAAGAGATTTTAAATAGAATGTCCTGTAGCTGGAGGAAGGGTTATCATGAATTCAGAAAGCAGACTGTTTTGCATCTGTTTAGGGCACGGCATTATATACTACCCGTTTGGACACAGGTCAGAGCTGCATATTTAAAGTACATTGTCAAAACAATCTAAAAATGCTGTATCATGGTTATCAAGCCTAAAAAACTACGTGAAGTCACTGTTTTCACAAATTCGCATTTTTGTCGTTTACATGGATGCGATATCATTTTCAAAAATGTGTTTTGAAGCCTGTTTTTGAAAGTTTGTATTTCCAGGCTCCCAGAATGCTGTTGTCATGTAAATGAATGGAGAAAACATGGAAAAAAATATTTCATTACTTTTACTTAATTTAATTGAAGAGAGTTTTTATGCACAATTTATTTTAGTTCATTCAATCTGTTTAGTTCGGTCAACACCCAACTAGTTGGTTTAAGTCAATAAATTTAATGAAGTATGTTCAACTTTATTACGTTTGTCAAAATAAATTTTCTTGAGTGGGATCAAATAATAATAATAAATAAAAATTCTTATCATCTAAAAAGTCCTCTTAACTGTCCAACATAACTTAACATTAAACACTAACATGTTATTTCCTTTACTGGAAAACCCATAAAAATAACACTTAGGGCCAGTTTTACTAAACAGGGCAAATTAGTGCGAGAGCGCAATTCCAAAACAGCGCCGATGGGCGTGGAAATTTCTGCGGGTGATTTACTAAGAATGCGCATATTAAAGAACACAGACGCAACATCTCATTTACATATCGACCAACACAATATACCAAGCACAGCACAAATTAGCGTAGTCGCAAATAATGAATAAAGAAATAAAGAAGCCACAGTACACTGAAAAGAACCAGAGGCCAAAAAATGAAGGGTTGCATGAAGTTTTGATAGAGCTGGTATTGCGTGACTCCTAGATGAGGGTTCCAAGTCATCTTTTATTTCCTGAAGCAAATTAAAAATAACATGGTTTGTCAAACGATATGTTAGGATAATGTATTCTTTCCAAATAAATTAATAAGTGTGGAAAAATCCTCGGGCTGAGTACCAAAACAAACTTGCAGCCAATCAGCAGTAAGGGGCGTGTCTACTCATGATCGGGAGGATAGCGCGCTCAGTGCACAGGACGGACATTAGCCGAACCGAGCGACGACAGAAAGATAGAGATGGCGGATAAAAAACAAAAGAGGAAAACGTCTGCAGAACAAAAGGCGGCTTACGATAAGGCAGTGGTTCCTAATCCCAGTCCTCGTATCCCCCCGCTCTGCATATTTTGCATGTCTCTCTTATTTAACACACCTGATTCAGATAACCTGCTCGTTAGAAGAGAGCTACGTGCATGAACTGTGTTCTGATTGACATGCTCCCTACACAGTGTTCTTTGCTCCCTACTCCCTGAGCAGGGGAAATCCGTTGAAATTTACTTCACATCGGAACATTCATTCACGGATTTGCGCTGCGCAGAATCTTCACACACAGATGAAACTTACTTGTTAAGTGTGACATAATATACCTCTGTAAATAAATACTATTTAAATTCATGTCTTGCACACTTTAATGCCCTTTGAATGGAACATTTATACTCGTTTCGAACTGGAATCATGGCGGAATATCCGGTGATGTCCACTTCGCAGGGCACTTACGGTCGAATAGAACAAACATCGTACGAGATCCTTTTGGGGTAGGGGCGTGTTTGTTTTGGTGATTTCAAATATCAACATTGGCTTCCAGAAATCACTTAACCTACCTTTAAGACATGCTTTAATTTGGCGTTAAATAATGGCGCAAATTCCAGTAATTTGACGAGCGCAAACTTTAGTAAAATGTGTTGCGTGATTCATATGAATACTCTTCTCCAATAAATTTTGCCTTTGAAAGGGAAGCTCCTATAAATGCATATTCAACAAGTTCAGGCGCAAAAATAACTGTGTCCATGCCTTTTCAGCGCTAATTGTTCACTGCATGTCTTCAGTAAAACCTGACAGTACTATTTTAATGCCAAAAGATGGTTTGCGCTGGCGCAAGCTGTTAGTAAAACTGGCCCTTAATTGCTAAATTTACTCTCCTAATGCAAGTCCCTTGCGACAACTACAGATCCACTGCCCAGTTAGTTATGTCAACGAAAATGATTCATGTAGGTTTTACATAAATTAAGGAAATTTCAATGTTAAGTATATTAAGTGTGCACAACAAGATGACATTGGTACAAAATATCACTTTAGCTCATTTGAACAAGAGGCAAAAAATGTGTGTGTATATATATATATATATATAAACAATTCTTAATTCTTAACATTTTTATAATCTGATCCTTTTTTCAATCAATGGAAAGGTTCCACGGATGTTATAGGTTCTTTATGGTACCATCGGTGCCAGTAAACAACCTTAATTTTTAACTTGCAGCAGAATGGCCCATATTGATAAACACATGTATTTCCATGATATCTCCCAAAAAGAGGGTAAATTCATCAATTTCATGTGCTGTTATAGTTGGTCTGTGTGTCTAGCTGTGGTTCCCTCAGGACAGATTGAAGAGTATGAGCGCTCACACACAATCTGCCCAGCTCATAATCCTGTTACAACCCAACACCAAACCACATTAGTGTGTGTGTGTGTGTGTGTGTGTGTGTGTGTGTGTGTGTGTGATCTATCATATTTCTCTGAATTTTCTCCAAATTGTGAGTGTTTCCTCTGTATGCTGTAACCTATATTATACATTTTAACCTCCATGAAGTATTACGTTATAGTCTAAGGACAGGTTGGTGACAATGTAATGTTATTATTTGATAGTACAAAGAGGAAATAAAATTACTTATGTTGCATTGTGGTGGTCATTTCTAATTAATTTGACTTGAAATGTTGCTATTTATCTGGTTTAACTAATGGCATGTACATTTGTGGGATGTTTTGTCCAGTGTCTCAGGAATCAGTTTTATGTCCATAAACAAGCAGTTCAAGTTTCCCTGCCTTGCCAAAACCCTCTGAGATGCCCTCTCTACACACACACACACACACACACACTAATTACATTACAGCTCTTGGCTGTTTCTCAGCTTCCATCACGGTCTCACACCTGTTACCTAGTTTCTCTTCTGTGTCTCATCCTCATCTACTCACTCTCATTTTCCTTCTGCTTTCTTTCAGATGGTCTTTGTTTCAATCAACATAAAATAAATAGTCCTTGTGAATTACATGATGACACCAGCACATCTGAACACAGCTCCAGACATTAGGTGTGGATCTTTGATGCTTTGAGCCATACAGAAGATAAATGATTCATATTTCAAAAGATCTCAGACCTGAAACATGCACAATAGAAATGAATCCATGACCTTATGAATATCACATCTATCCATTAGTACACAGGCGTTTTAAAAATGCATTATGCAGCAGAAGGGGTGAGAAAGAGATAGAGAGAAAGAGGGTGACTGACGGTGAGGTTTAGCGTTGGACTTTCATGCTTACTTTTTTCTAAAAATCGTACGTTTTCGTACAATGTGAGTACGTTTTCGTACGAGGTTTCATAGAAAATCTCCACCTGGTTAAATAATTTCTCAATCACAACAATGTACTTTGAAACTGAATTTTAAAATTTATAACCTGTCCATAGAGGAAAAAAATGTGACGTGGAATGATTGACTTTTCAGAATATTTTTTTGTATTTTATTTTTATTATTATATTATTTTACAATATATTCATTTCATTATTTAACGGTATTGGCACCTTTTTTTTAGCAAAAAATATCTGTAGTAATTGAAAATTTCAGTTTAGTTTGACTATTTTCTATTTTCTGTTGTTTACTTTTGTCCTGCAGATAAAGCTGTCTGAATTCAGTTCAGTTGAAATGGGACATTAATAACCTGCTTTTAACAACAGAGAGTGACAGAGATGCATAGACAGGACAGAATCTAAAGCAGAGAAACAGAAAAAACAGAGGGGAGAGAAAGAGTGCAAGGAAAGAGAAAATGTATGTATGTGTGTGTGTGCGCGAGAGGGGCTGGAGAATGTAGATTTGTGTTGCATCCTAAACTATTCCTCCAGTCAGCGCGAGCCCTAGTGTGTGTGTGTGTGGCTTCACAGGGCGTTAATGTCTTTGTGTGCCCCTCTCTCTCTCTCTCTCTCTCTCTGCGCTGCCGTGGGGGAGTTTATTCAGCGGCTCACACAAGGGGACGAGACGGCAGCAACCTCCCCTCACCTGCCTGCTCGCCCCTCTCCCATCTTCCTCTCCTCCATCACAGCGATGCTGCTCTGAACAGGACCAGAAATTCATCCCAAAGCTGGAGGAACTGATCCAGATTGGTGGCTTTTTTCCATAAACACTGCTTAAGGATTTTTCGGGAAAAGAAACATGCCAGTATGGATTACTCAAATCCTGGCCAAACAAAAGGACTCAGCACTCTTGGGAGGAAGAAGAGAGAGAAAGAGGGATGACACGCCTCTCCCTCATACCTGACTTTCTTTCTTTGAGAGTCTGATGCTCTTTTTTTTTCCTCAGGTCCCACGGCTTTGACACACTTGTGGCGACTGTAGGGTGTGTTGATGTAGGATGCTGTCTAGTTGAGGAATACTTTTGAGACTGTTGCATTATTTTTTTTCCTGAAATCTTTCCTTCTAAGTCTCGCACAAACTCTCTGAGGTTGTTTCAGGTGAAATACGGCAATCTTCTGTGTTTGCATGAGTGTGAGCGGTAACATTTGACCTGTCTGTGTGTGGGCGTACAAGGGCGATGCCTGTTAGCGTCTCAGAGCGCGCTCAGTCTGTCTGGCACGTTACTGCAGCATGAATGGCTAGCCTGCAATCTCAAACAGCAGGGTGTGTGAAACAACACCAGCCCTTTGACAGTTTAATGAGGTTAAAGCTGTCCGCCGTCTTGAAGCGTGTTCATGTCAGAAACTGGTTGGTTTGAGAGCCAACATTTGGACAAATAGTTCTGTGAAAACAAATAGTAGTTTAATAATGAGCAGTGCTTAAGTCGAAGCTTTTTTGGTGATAGAGTTTTGGAATTTTCCTCAGAAACTAAGCAAGAAGTGATGAGAACGTGTGAAGTAGACAGAAGGAGGAAAGAACAAGCTAAGTACAACTAGCTACACACTATTTCTTTTGTAAAGACTGCTGCCTCAGATTTGAGCCCGCAATTGGATGAAGATTTATATGCACCTTCGGACAGCTCAGCTTTCTAACAAAGTGTGCTTGCAGAACCACAAAGCGTTTGTTAAACCGAATGTCTGATAATTACATTTCGCAACCCACTGAGCTCCAAAGGCACCCAACTGGTATGTTATTAAGAAAGATATTGATCTCTATGTGACAGAGCGCCAATGATCACTATTAAGGGCTTGTGTTATTTAACTGAATTTTCCTTCATTGATCTAAATTTTAGCTGTTGAGGAATTGGGTTAATAATAACCGTGATGCACAGAGCTTTATTACAAAATAAATATAAATGCATAATAGTTGTTCTTTTTAGAAATAAAAGTTCAATGTATATGAAGCCGCTCCTTCAGATGCATCCTGCTTAGTCAGATCTGGTAGCATTTGGTGTCCTGAGCGAGTTTAAAGTGTCACATATAGGCGGCCAGTTGAGTGAAGGATGTTTGCTGTTGTTCGCACCTAAGCAGAAGCGTTTAACATGTGTATGTAGGAGTGCGTGGGATTGAATTTTCCTCAAGCGTACTGACTCTTTCACCTCGCGCTTTCATGTGCAACCAGTTTTTACCAATTCATCCAGCGTGAAACACGAATGTTTATCCGACTGAATGCGATGTGTGCTACACAGTTCAGAGTCTTTGAGAGATGAGAGACTGACAAGAAACACCTACGTGAATATAGAAACTCAAGCAGAAGTTCAAAGCGAAAAGCTACCAGTGAAAGCGGAACAGGTGGAAAAGCACAAAGCCAAAGTGAGGCTCTTGAAATTGTTCTGTATGGATATGTGAAGGCGTTAAGCAGTCAAACTCTTCTTCGGTATCCACAGCAGTTGATCGAATCTGGGAGAGAATCATGGATCTCACTGTGAGGAGGAAATCTGTGGACAAAAATCAGTAGCTAGAGTCAAGAATTTCATCCACAGTTCAGTTCGAAATGAAAACACCTGACGTTCATGAGGGCTTCTGCAGGAAATAGTTGGGTTTTGATAAAATACACGGTTTTGGTTGTTTTTTATTTTCCATCAAAAACTTTGGCAGATAAGAATTTGGAATTGAACTGACATTTCTTGGAAGCAAAAACCTGAAACAAAGCCACAGATTTCACCAAATACTGTGAGACAAAAATAATTTTTGTTCTTGGAACGATCCTCCTTGTTGGTCTCTCTTGACCAAACATTCAATCTCTCCAATTATCCTTCCATTGCTTTGGAATAAAACATCGAACGTTGTGCAACCACGTACATGCAGCATTTACTGATTTAGGAGTAATTTGGATGTAGTCCCAGAAAATCGCTGGTGGAAGTGGCCTTGATAAAAGCGTGAGAGCAAGCACAGGAGCGTAATTTCATGCTGAATTCCCTGAATTAAGCACATCAATGGGGACAGGAACAGAAGAAGTGCTGTACTACAACATTTCACCTAAAGCACAAATGGACTTTTTTACATACTGGAATTCATTTGTTTTCACGCTCCACAATAGACTTGAGATATGACCGTTTGGACTTCTTCTGTTTTTTAGTTAGGTAGGATGAAATGGACAGTTTGAAAATCAGAAAAACTGAATTTTTTTAAAGCCATGAGAAAGACTTGTGCATGTGTCTCTGAACCAGAAATGCTTTGAACTCAGCAGTTCTCCTACTGTGAACCCGAGTACGTTCGTTAAACTCGTTGGATTGCGAAAGCTAACCGAACTGTCTGTGGGGATCTGGGATATGCTGCTTGGCTGAAGTAGCACAGCAGTTGCTCTGAGTAGGTGATCTGAGCGGGTTCGTGGCCTGAAGGTGTGCGGGGTCAGACGTCAGGATGGGGTGTAACATGTGTGTGGTGCAGAAGCCTGAGGAGCAGTACAGGGTCATGTTCCAGGTAAGAATCAAACCCAAAGCTGTTTCCTATCTGTCCATAATCCTACTGACTGAGGGGTACAAACTTGCTCTGAATGGCCTAATACACACATCAACACATTTTTTTCTCCTTTCACTTTTTCATCATATATAATTTTTTGGATCTTAGCTTATTGCTAATACATGGGGATCTAAAGCTATGTTGCGAATGTGGCCCAAATTGTTTTGCTCACATGTGACTGAGATCTGTTTTTCTCATGAGCACAAACCACATGGAATATGATCTTTTCAATTCTGATTTGTGCCACTTCCATATGTGGTACTAAATCTGATGCAGGTCAGATGATTTCCAATGTGACCACAGTCTGAACAGTCATATTGGAATTCATGCGACTTTTACGTCACTCTAGATCAACATTCGTCACGATTCTGCGCTCATGGGAGTCACTTCGAAGATTTTACACACCCAAAGTTCGATCATGGCAACTCTCTGAAGATTTTAACATGGTAATGGATATGACAATGACTATGTTTACATGCGCACGAATAATGTGATTATTTCCAATAATCAGAGTAAGGACTTAATCGCATTATGATGTTTACATGTCAAGAGCAAAGCTCTTCACTCCCGTTTACATGCAATTTCCATTATTCTTATTATTCGCTAAGAATTGTGGTTAATTTTTTTACTGCCATTATTCACATACCCCACTGCACAGCACAAATGATGGACTCAAAAAAGAGCAGGTGTGTTACTGGCCGCTGTTTTAATTTATTTTCGTCTAATGCAAAACACTTTTGTATGGTTGTATTCCATGCTTTTCCGGCGCCATAGAAATGTGATGGCAATTCGTTTGCCTACGCTACTGTTGCGTTCTACTCACCGTTTGTGGATGGGGGTAGGGAACAGAGACTGGTGTCAGCGAGTTGTGTTTTCCCCTAATGCGATGCTTTCTTCCCCATCATCGTTTCTAATCTGCGTATTATTACAAGTGCGTGTCTCGTCATTCATATATGTCACAAGCACATGCGTACTTTGGTCAGAGTGGCAATACTGCAATTAAGGTGTTTACATGCCTTTATATTTCGATTAAAATCAACATACTTCACCTATGTTAATACGATTATGCTTGCTGCGATTATGAGCTTAATCTGATTATTTAGATCTAAGTATTGTCAAAATCTCATTATAATCGAATTAAGAGGGTGCGTGTAAACGGACTGAATGTTATTGTATTTGGTCTTGGCGGATCAGATCTGCTACGCTGCTGCTGTTGGTTATTGCTGTAGTTGTAGATTATTGCTGCCGCTGCAAGCAATTACAGGAACTGGCTACTGCCAATGCATACGACGATACAGTGCTGTGAGTATTTAAGACACACTGCTGCTGCACAAATAGCATATAATAACCCTTGGCAGATCTGTACAGGTGGAGCTGGGGAAGGTGGAGGGTTTCAGAGGAACACTGAAAGCGCGCTGCAAAATGCTGAAGTGAATATTAACCGGAAAGGTAGTCAGTGGAAGTACAGTGATGTGTCAGAACTCAAGTATTACAATGACAACTTTATATACAAGAAAAAAAGTGAGGACTTGTATTATAAAAGTTTCAAAACTCTGCTCTCTTCTGTCACATCCTTGTCTTTATTTTTCATATTGCCTGTGTATAATTTCACTGGTTCTGCAGCTTATTTTATGTCCTCCGTGTTTACTTACATATGACAGCACCGTGTGCAAGTGTTGCCAAGTCCCCAGTTTTTCTGTGAAGTTGGGATACTTTTTTCACTGTTGCCGTGGGTTGTTTTTCAACTTTGTGGGTTGAATCAACCCCTCTAACGCGCTTGTTTTGGAGTAGTTTTGAGAAGCATTTGGGCAGATTTTGTTGTGAAAACTTAGCAACCCTGTTCATATCATTCTTTTGCGCATGTGGGTCAGTTCAGAACCATGATCTGTTCACACTGGAAATCTGATATTGACCACATTTAAAAAAAAAATGTGAACAGCTATACAAAAAATCAGATCTAAGCAAAAATCGAAATTGAGCACTAAGGCTCGCAGTGTGAACGTAGCCTAAATAAACCACCAACCCTTGACCTGGATTAGTAAACAAAACAACAGAACACCCTAGAAACCACAATGCAACATGCTAAAAAAAACCCAGAATAACTTAGCAGCTACATAGCAATGCCCTGGCAACACCCTCTCTCTTAACACACTTAAGTACACTTTTAAAAAGAGCATGTTGTTATGATGTCAAACTAAAAGTTACATTAAGGTACACTGAAGGCACAGGCAGACCAGCGTCTAATCAGCGATAATATGAGAGACACCATTGGTGGAGGATTGAATGCAACGCTGTCAGATTACCTCATGTCTGTCACTGGTGAGAAAACATTACAGTAAAAAGCGCATAATATTACAATAATAACACCTTTCATTCTCACTGGAACGCGCTGATGATGTATCATGATTGCACAAACAGGCTGCGCAGAGGTATGCTAATACATATTTTGACAGGCAGGACAGCCTATCTTAATGTTCGGACCGAACATTTTCATTGGTCAAACATTTTATGCTCCTACACCTTCCACAGAATATATAAATACATATAAATAAATTTAGACCACTTAGTGATTGCTATTGGGATGTGAAGAGACTTTCAACCAGCATAACAAAAATGTTTTTGAACCAGATCACCTACCCTGCCTTTAATTGTAAATAACATGCAATTAAGTGTCTAAAAACATTACATTCAGTTCACATTTCAGAATATTCTTTTGAAGCATATTATTTTTATGTAATGAGTACTCTTTTTGAAACTACTGCATGGTAAAGTCAGTCGAGCCAGTCAATTTAGTCTTTTTAGACTCAATTTAGACTTTAAGCTTTTCTATGATAAACCTACAAATTCATGTGAATTACTTGTAAAGGCTGCGCTACATCTACGTCTTTGCTGGGTTAAACTTAGTAATAATGCACTGTAAACATTTTTGTCAATGTGATCATTATTATTATATGTATATTTACTTCAGTAATTTTAAGCAAGGCCCCCCTCCCGGTTTCATTGCGAGCAACGCCCGCTATGAACAGCCTTTAGTGTGATATTTGCAGTCTCTCATAATCATGTCCCCACAGGTTTTTTATTCTCTGTCTGTGTCTGTGTTTTTTCCCTGTTTGTTTGTTTGTCTTATTTTAATGAGATTTAATGAGCTTTATTAGCCTGGCTTCCTACAAGTATCAAAACATCCAAGCCAATCAAATCATTTCATTTTCAGATAACTTCATGGAAGTAGCAAATATTTCTCTGTGGCTTTGACTTACAACTCTTTTGGGCTGTTAAATATTTTATTTGGGTAATAAAAAAATACACAACAAAGACTAGCAATGAACTTTTGAATCATAGCTGGTGTCAGAAGCCATAGGGATGACTTTGAGGAAAGCCATTGCTACAGTATGTGCTTTTCTGACTGTGATTCATTAGCATTTTTATAAATTATTATGATTGGGAGTACTTTTAAATGAAAACTGTATTGTTACATTCAGAGAATTTATGCTCAATTTATGTGCTAGGTGGCAACTTGCATGTATCATCGATAGAAAGTCTTGTCGATAAGAGACCACCAATACTAATAAAGCCAATCAGCAGAGCAGCCCAACCTTTAGCGCTAACAAGCTGTACAGAGAAAGAGAGAGAGAGAAGTGAGCAACAATCTAATTACCAACATCATAATTATTTAAGCGTACAGATTATTGATTGATACCAGAACAAATATCCAGTGTGGTATTTACAGAGAGCTAAGCGCTGTTTTCATATAACATGGTTATATATAAAAAGAAAGATAGCGTCTAAATCTCCACATGAAAAACTAATAACTAAGGCACAAAATAATAAAAATGTTAATTATGTGTGTAATTTAATTAAAAAAAAACAACATTTATACCAGCAAACGCAACTAAGCTATGTATATATATATAGGGAAATAAATCATCATATCTGATGCTGCTATTGTTGTGGCTGTTTTGAGCAATATGTTGTCTGCAGTACTCAAACCAGCAGCTATTTTTCCTAGAAAATTGGCAAAAAGGTCTAGATCCATAATGGACCTGCATCCGGCAGAGAGATGAGAAAATTAGCTGTAGTTATGCCATTCGAAAAAGGTCAAAATAAATGAGGAAGAGTGTTGTGAAAAATACAACACCATAATAACATGCATTCTTCTCAGAGGTCAACTGAGTTAAGAAAAGCAGTAGGTAATTTGCTCTGAATTATTTTCAGAGGTTCTGTGAGAAAAACAGTCATGTTCAATTCAGACGAGATTGAAATCACAAATTGCATTTGTGAAAGACAAATTTACCTGACCTTCATGGGGAAACTAGTCCCGTCTGAATAGAGCTTTTCTCCCTAATCACATTCAATACAGACTGCAAACTTACATGAGCAAAAAAAAAAGAAAGCAATCTTTGCTGGTGGCAAGTGACCAATTTTAATGTCCACATAAGACCAAAATTGACCCTACTTACTTGTGTACTTGTGCACATTACTAGTCTTGTGGTAAAAAACCTCATACCTACAAATTAATCCACAGAAAAAACTAACTTTTACTACTATGTTTTTGCATTAACAAAATAAGTAAATAAATAATTGTTAGGTACAATATACTTGGTGTGTTCATGTTATATTGCAAAACACTTTTGCTGCTATTGAGGTGGGATACGGGTAAGGTTAGAGCCAGAGTAGGTGGTATGGCTAGATTTAAGGAGGGATAGTGGTAGGGTCAACAGTGAAATTATAGATATAATTACAGAAATGTATTACAAAATTAAATACAAGAACAAGGTAAAAATGTACACAAATATATTGTATCAAATGAGTAGTTTAAATGTTAGTACATAGTAGTTAAATACTCTTAACATAAAGTGGAACCTAAATTTGTCTTCATAATCTAAATCTGAAAATTTGCTTCCTCTCTGCAAGGACGTTACTTGTGTAATGACATCAGTCGTTAAAATGACTCTGTATCACTCGCAAATACATGTATTTACATATTGGGCCAGATTTACTAAACAAGGTAAATTAACGTGAAAGTGCAATTCCAAAACAGCGCCGATGGGCGTGGAAATTTCTGCGGGGGATTTACTGAACACCGACCCACCATCACATTTCCATAATGACCAACGCAATCTACCAAACGCAGCGCAAATTAGCGTAAGGATATGTTCGGATTCAGATAATGTGTTCTTCTAGCATTCCAAATAAATTAAAGGTGCTGTATGTAGGATTGAACTAGGTATTGCAGTCCAAATTCAAAATATTGGAGACGGTTGTTTTCACCTGGCCCCTCCTCCTCAGGCTTTGCAGTCCAAATTCAAAATATTGGAGACGGTTGTTTTCACCTGGCCCCTCCTCCTCAGGCTTGACGCACAGGCAGGTTGCCAGATTAATGACACCAACAGGAACGAGCGCACATGACGATGAATGACGTGAAATACGCTGTGTTTTCCGCCAACTGGCAACGAAATACAGTTGGGTAAACTGGTAGTGGGCAGGTTTCACAAACCAAAACAGAGACTGACATTCCGGCCCGGAACACACATTTTCAAAGGAGAATAACTGACTGTAGCATTGTTTACATGTTAACTTAGCATGTTTCTTAAATATCTGCAAACATATTATGGTATTTTTATGCTTTAGTAGAGTTAAAAACTTGCATACAGCACCTTTAATACGTGTGGAAAAAAATCCTCTCCCTTCTACCACGCACTCTCTGTTCTCTGCGGTAGGTCCTCCTAGCAACAATAATTGCAGCCATTTCAAGCACAAAATACTTTAAGCCACGCTTATTGGGGCGTTAAATAATGGTGCAAATACCAGTAATTTGACGAGCGCAAACTTTAGTAAATCATGTTGCGTGATTCATTTAAATACTCTCCTCTCATAAATTTTGAGTCTGAAAGGGAAACTCCTACAAATGCATATTCAATAAGGTCAGACGCAAAAATAACTGTCCACGCCTTTTCAGCGCTAATTCTTCACTGTGTGTCTTTGCCGCAAACTGTTAGTAAATCTGGCCCATTGTGATGTACATTTGAGTGAAATGTATTGTTGTAAATAATAATTAAAAAACTGTAGAGTGGGGACTTGCTTCTGTTCATCTGTTGTTGATTGGATGGTGGCAGATCTGATTACAAACTTGCAGCCAGTTGTAAGAAGGGGGTGTGGTTTAAGTGGATTAATTGATTGGAGAAGTCCTGTATACTTTACAAGAGAGAAGTTAACATTTTGATTAATAAAAGAAAAAGAAAAGTATACATGGATGAACTGTTCACAATAAGATTTTTAGAAAATAGATGCTAAAAAGTGAAGCAAATGATACATATTCCAGGTCACTTACTATTCAGGCTTCTGCTTAAACCAGTGGTCCTTAAAAACAGAACGAGTGTGTGTGGCATGAGGATGATGACAGGATAGGAAGAATGAGAGGAATACATTACAGCAAAGAGCGGTTTGGACTCCATTACTGCTGGAATCGGATGGAGAGAGGAGTGATAAAAAGGTGAGCTGTAGGATAGAGAGATGAAGGATGGATAGATAGCTTTTTTTCTTCAGCTGTTTGCCCTTATATGACGACAGTAATTGATTTCTACGCATCACAGAGCAGGAATGAATCGGTGGACCTTAGTGGTTCCTCAGGACCCGGCAGGGCCGTCCAGGGCAGTGCCTGACTGTAACTCTCACAGTCTCTGTCGAGTTTAATCTCAGTTTCATCTCACTTCAATTTCCAGATCTATCATTTGTTTGGACTTATTACTTGTCAAAGAAATGAAACATGATCAAATGTCAACTCTCAGTGTCTCCACAACTCACAAGACTGAGCCAAATGCACTGATTGAAGAGATATAACTGCATGACAGACAGATTAGATTTTCAGTTAATTAATGAAATATCAGTGCTTGCAAGTTGAAACACAGCAAAAAATAGTTGTGACACTTTAAGGCAGCAGTATAAACAGATGCAAAAAAAATAATTTCTGCTTATACAACCCCAAATCAGAAAAAGTTGGGACAGTATGGAAAACGCAAATAAAAAAAGAACGTAGTGATTTCTAAATTTACTTTGACTTGTATTTCATTGCAGACAATATGACCACAAAATATTTCATGTTTTGTCTGGTCAACTTCATGTCATTTGTAAATATACATCCTTTCCTGTCAAAAGTTGGGACAGTAAAGCATTTACCACTTTGTAATGTTGCCATTCCTTTTCACAACACTTAAAAGACGTTTAGGGACTGAAGACACCAAGTGATGAAGTGTTTCAGGTGTAATTTTGTCCCATTCTTCCTGCAAACAAGTCTTAAGGTGGGCAACAGTACGGGGTCTTCGTTGTCGCATTTTGCGCTTCAAAATGCGCCACACATTCTCTATTGGAGACAGGTCGGGACTGCAGGCAGGCCAGTCAAGTACCCGTACCCTCTTCCTCCGCAGCCAGGACTTTGTAATGTGTGCAGAATGTGGTTTTGCATTGTCTTGTTGAAATATGCATGGACGTCCCTGGAAAAGATGTCTTCTTGAAGGCAGCATATTGTGCTCCAAAATCTCTATGTACTTTTCAGCAT